>PVKC010053175.1:0-10154 GCA_004027635.1 Crocidura indochinensis
TTTTTTTTTTTGTGTGTGTGTGTGGGTGTTTTTGGTTTTTTGGGGGGAAGTTGTTGTCTTTCATAGTTGCTGGTTTTGGTTTTTGCTTTTTCTTTGCTAATTTTTGTATTCTTGTTGTTATGGCTTTGTTGTTTTGTGTTTTTGGTTATTTCTTTTGTGTTGTTTTGTTACCTTTTCCTCCTTCCCCCTTTTTCTTCTAAATTGCTATTTATAACACCTTCTAGTTTTTTTATTTTTATTATCATTCTTTTAATTTTAAAATTAATTTTTGGGTGTGTGTGTGTGCATGTTTGTTTGTTTTCCCCCTTTTTTTCTTTTGCCTCCAACAGAACCATGCTCAGCCTCATAATTTGAGGAGGGAAAAATGGAAGGTACCAGGACCAGAAAGTCATATGAACATTTAGTGGAAATAAAACATAATCAGACTCAAACACCAAACCCAAAGTCAATGACAACAGAATCAATACCCAGTCTACAATAAGCTGTACAAGTGGGGACCAGCTACACTAGTATCCTGGGGGGTAAAAGATGGAGAAGTGGATGCATGCTGGGAAAAGGGGTAGAGGGAGGACACACTAGTGGTGGGAATGGCCCTTATTCATTGTCACTGTGTACCTTAAATATTGCTGTGAAAGATTTATAACTCACTTTGGCCACAATAATAATAAAAAAAAAGAACTTGCCAAAATTCATATGGTTAACATGTGGAAGATGATAAGAATTTTAAAGTTTTTCTATCTCAAATATTTCTGCATTCAGGGCCAGAGAAACAGTATATCGAGTAAGACATTTGCCTTTGCACATAGCTGACCTAGGTTCAATACTGGCAGCTCATATAGTCCTCTAAGCATGGTCAGGAGTGATCCTTGAGAACAGAGCTCTGAGTAAATCCTGAAAACAGCTGAATATGGCTGTTTTTGCATTCTATTTTTGTCTAAACCAGAAGGACACTGTAAAAGATCATATATTATATCCAACTGTCCATTTAATTTTTCAATTTGGTGAAGAGGAATGGGCCTAACAGACTAACATATTCAACATCAGGCAGAATTAATATTAAAAACCAAATATACTTTCCAGATTTCATTAAAGTTTGCTGTAATAGATTTTTACTAAGCTAAATTTAGATAAGTTGACACGTAATACTTAGCTAAACCTAACCAGCTATAGTCTCAAGTCTTAGTTTCAATGATGGGCAGATCATCCAAATCTCATCAGTGAATGAAACAGAAAAGCTTAGCTAATATAACTAGCAAGTGACTATATGCAAGAAGTCAATATTCAGAGATAGGAACTTTCTAACGAATATAAAACAGAATACCCACAATAGAGAAGCAAACCAAGGAATGAACTAATAGAGTTCATATACTGAGCTAATAGAGTTTAAAGTAGTTCAGTAATGAACTAACAGAGTCAAGTAATAAACTGAAAGGGTTCAAGCACCCGAGTAACCAAGTGCAAATACAAAGTCTAAAGGACCACAGACAGGTTCAAGGTCCCAGAGACAGTATCAGAGAAAAAGCAAATGACAACTGAAGGGTAGGGGTGGTTGATTTTCCAGATACCTGCTTGCACAAGCATGCTTTATGGAGCAGAGCTGATCCTAGAGTAGGTTCAGAAGGTAAATGAGTGTGTGGCAGGGTGAATACATACAAGTCATAGATTGGAGCACTGCTTTCTGAAGAGTTCTCATCCATATGAATCAGCCATTCCCAGGAAAGAAAAGCTTTTGAACAAATGAATACATTTTGGAGGGGTCAAGTGATATAGTACAGTATAGGACATTTGCCTTGCAAATTGGCTAACCTGGGTTCAATCCCTGGTACACCCACATAGTCCCCCTAAGCCTGTCCAGAGTGATCCCTGACTGTAAAACTAAAAGCCTGTGCCCTGCCCTCAAAGAATATACTTTAAAAGAACAACAAATTAGCAATATAAATAAGAAAAGTGAAGAATCTTGCTAATTTAGTTTTATTCTATTTTCTGTGCAGGAAGATAAAACCCAAGGTCTCATGCAGGTAAAGCCTACATTTAAGCATTCAGCCACATTCCCAGTTCCTAAGTCAGTTTAACCAGTTTTGTTTTGTTTTGCTTTGCTTTGTTTGCAAAGGCAGAAGGGGTGTGTTTCTACAAGGTATGTTAAGAGGATCCAGATCCCATCCCTGTAAGATTAACCAACTAGGTTAGTATAGAGTTAGTATAGATCCAGATGTCACCCCTGTAGAACTAACCAACTAGGCTAGTATAGAGGCATAAGGATATCACCTTGGCAGTGTTTTTGGTTCTCTGGGGCCAGATCAGGCAATATTTGGGAACCTTCAGGATCACAATGACAATGGTTGGGAGGTCTAAGGGTTCTAGTCTGACTTGATTGAGACTCTGTGTAGTACTAAGAGTAAAGCCAGATCCAGATAAGTGCACTGACCCTGTACTATTTCCCTGGTGTGTATCAGTTTTTTTTTAATGCAATCTAAGGAGAAACAAGAGTTTTTATTTAGTTTTTATGTAAAACGAGGACACAGGGAGGGTAGTAATTCACATGAAGTATAAAGTTTGTTATTAAAAAATGAAGCCTAGGTTTTTTTTAAGTCTACTATTTATATTTATTGGCTACCATAAACAGTTAATACCAAGATGATTCTTCTTGAAGGCATAAATAAGTTTCTACAAAATGAACACATATAGCAAAAATATTCATTAGTCAGCTACCTCAGTGTCAAAGATATCTGCCAATCCATCAGCATTTCAAAGTGTCATGAGAATTTTCAGTTCTGGTTTAAGCATCAAGTAAAACCTACATTATGCTTAATATTTCTAATTCACTTACTCCAAATTATGTAAAAAATTGTGCATAGTTTGTAACTTATGTGATAAAGACACTTTACCTTTAAGTCACTTCCGGGTAACGTACCAACTCCATCTTTCCAGTCCATAACACTGAATACATCAAACTCTTGACCACTTGTGCTAGAGGCAGATTCAGTCATGATTTGTTTTTTAACCTATAAAGAAAAAATTATATTAAAAAGTTAGTTTTTTTTTTTAATTTTTATTTGTTTTTAGCCACAACTGATGTTACTCAGGGTTTATTCCTGGCACTCCTTTGTAGACCATCTAGGTACAAGAAACAAACCCAAGCCAGCTGCATTAAGGGCAAGTGCCCTACCCATTATATACTATTGCTTGGAACCCGCAAAATCAGCTTTTATTTTAGTGGTTGGTTATTCAATTTCGAGTAAGTACGTATTTTCTTGATCCTTATATTCTATATCCACAGACCTAGAAACAACTGCTTAAAACTTAATTATTTATTTATCCTAGTTCAATTGTTGGAGGAAAAGTTTTATTAGACTTCTAAGTTATATTAAAAGTATCACTGAAACTGCTATTCTTAAAAGAAAAAAATGTAGTAGTCTATAACACAAACAATTAAAAAATAATGTCATAAGGATGGATTTTTTGCAAAGTATTTTCTCCTGACCTAGGACATTGAAAATATAATAAATATGGATAAAGGATAGATTAAATATAAAACGTAAATAAACACAATAGGCCACATACATCATAAAAAGGAACAAGACAATTCAGTCCATTCTGTGCTGTCATCTACACTAAATATATCAATTAAACTAGTTCTGTCAGGACAACAAATGCACTGTGACTGATTCTTTCAGTAAACTGATTTATTTAAATCTGTTGAAAATCTGCCAATTTTGTGTTCTGGAAAATAATAAATAATCTCAAAACATACAGCAAATACCAATAATAATGCTATGTTAATACAACCCATTCAACCAGTTAAACTAATAACTTTTATTCAAAGCAAACTTTTCCATATAATTAGTGGTGAGAATGATGCTATTATTCTAAGACTATAGTCTATGTATTTGGGTCTAATAAAAACAAACAATTAGTGGTGAGAATGATGCTATTATTCTAAGACTATAGTCTATGTATTTGGGTCTAATAAAAACAAACAATGATTATGTTCATTTCAGAAAAAAGGAGGGAAAGACCAATGAGTCTGAAGTTTGAATAGAAGTATCAGAAGAAATTCATATTATATCTTTTAAAAACATGCATTTTCTTTCTAGATTTAGTCATTGACAAAGTTCAGAAAATAGACCCCAATCGACCATAAATAGAAGATGTAACTGTGGCCTCTAGAGAAAATTCTTTGACATTGCCCCAGAGAAAAAAGTGTTCATTGAGAGAGAAAGTAAAAGGAGAGTTTTGAAAATCTTGTCAAACAAAAGGCAAGAAACTACCAAAGACAACAGCGTATCAAATTAGGACAATTTAGGAGACAACCTAAAGAGGCCCTGCTGACCAAAGTTAGCAGCAGTGAGTTGAAACACTTCAAAATTAAATCCAAGTATTCATACTGATTTTTAAAACCAACCAACAAACAAGAATACCTCACTGGTCACCTCTTGATAGTTCAAGGAAATCAACTTACTCTCCAGAAAAAGAAATAAGGATTTATTCTAATAATGTTGCATAAGACCTATGCATATTACTGGTGGGAAGAAATTTTCCTACCATAGAATCCTTCCTAAAAAATAAAAAATGAACGTTAATCCTTAAAAATGGATATTTGCGATCCTTAAAAAGTGGATATAGCAGTGAACATTAGTATTTGCGATCCCTAATAAATGGATACAGCAGTGTATAAGATTGCAAATAAACAGCAATTAGGAAAGAAAAATATATGAAATGGGAAACAAATTGGAAAATAAAAAGCTGGTTTCTATTTGCAGATGAAATAAAATACATAGAAGACCTTAAAAGTCCCATGAAAAATGTCTTAGAAATAATAAGCCAGTAAAATAAAATCACAGAATATAAAACCAACAGACAAACCTGTTATATTCCTACATGCAACTAATGACTATTCTATTTAAGTGTTTAACAACGAGTCAACTTAACAAAAAAGATCAATACTGTCAAATATTAGTACTTGCAATCCTCAAAAATAAAGATGGTTCAGAGTAGGTAAGTAAGAAAAATAAATCACAGAAACTGGGGAAAAGGTGTTTCACTATTTGCTTATGGCATGCTAACACATGAAAGATCCTCAAGATTCAACTACATAGAGAACAACGGACAGAATGATTATGGATTAATTATTTAGATTCAACATAATCCCCATCAAAATTCCAATAATACTCTTAAGAAATTAGAATGATCACAAATAAAAGTTGTATAAAATCATAAAATAATTCCAATAACCAAAGCCATTCTGAGAGAACATATGTTGGAAAGTAAGTATCATATGTCTCAACTTTGCTATATTATAAAACTATAGTAATAAAAACAGGAGGGCCCTAGAATAAGGTTAGACTATCTGATCAATAGATTTGAACTGACAGCCTAGAAAAAAATCATCAGATTTATGGGAAGCTAAACGTTGACAAAGGAGATAGACACATGAAGTAAATGTTCAATAAAATGGTGCTGAGAAAACTGGATAATAACATGCAAATATTAAGCTGGAATCATATTTTACCCTATGCACAAAAGTTTTTTTCAAAGTGAATCAAAGACCTCGACAACAGAGCACAAATCACCAAATGCTTTGAGGAAAATATAGAGGAAATGCTCCAGGAACTAGACATCAAAGGCATTTTCAACAATATAAAATAAACAAACAAACAGTACTACATCAAATGAAAATAATTTTGTATGACAACTCAAATCAAAACATCCTACTGAACCCGGGAGATAGCATGGAGGTAAGGCGTTTGCCTTTCATGCAAAAGGTCATGGGTTCAAATCCCGGTGCCCCATATGGTCCCCCGTGCTTGCCAGGAGCAATTTCTGAGCATGGAGCCAGGAGTAACCCCTGAGCACTGCCGGGTATGACCCAAAAACCAAAAAAAAAAAAAAACAAAAAAAAAAAAACAAAAAAAAACAAAAAAAAAGCATCCTACTGAATGGAAGATGTATAAGGTATTGTGTGTACTGTACTGTGTACCAGATAAAGGACAATATCTATGATATATAAAGCTCTCATAAAGGGCAACAATAACATAAGCAACAACTTGAAAGGGGATGGGACCAGAGGAATAGTACAGTGGAGAGGGTATTTGTCTTGTACAAGGTAGACCCTGTAATCTCTGAGCACTGCCAAGTGTGGTCCCCCCAAAAAGTCAATAAAATGGGAAGAGGAGATAAATGAACACTTCCAAAAATAGAAGGTTGCAGCAATAGTACACTGTGTAGCATAACTTGCAGCATTAGTACAGTGTATAGGGTAACTTGCCTAACAGATGGTTGACTGGGTTCAATCCCTGGTACCACATATGGTACTCTGAGACTGCCAGGAATTATATCAAAGTGCAGAGCCAGGAGTAAGCCCTAATCTCTGTCAGGTGTGGCCCATGAACAGTCAAATAAAAGACATAAAGATGGCCAAGAAGAATATGAATGTTTTATCATATATTAACAAGAAAATAAAAATCAAAATAAGGTATTTCACACTAGTGAAATGACATGTATCAAAAAGACCAGAAACCAGCAGAAGTGTTGGGGTGGGTTGAAAGGGAACTGCTATTAACTGCTAGTAGAAATATTATCTGGTTCAGCCCATATGGAAAATAATTATTTATATGAAGTCATAATTTTTGTATGCCTAATACCATTAAGATTCAGTATAATATATCCTTTTACCTTATACAATCTTACGTTCCTACAGGAAAGAGTTCAAAACTTCAATTTATAAATTTCATTTACTTTTCATAAACAGAGATGTTTTATTATTCCTCTAAAAAATGATTTTCAGAAAGTTTTAATAACCCAAATCACACTGAGTGGAAGGATTTGGAGTCCATTAGTCTGATTTTAGTCTAGGACTTGTTCTGAAATTACTCTCATGTTTTGTCTCAAGTCTTATCTGAGTTTTTTTTAACTAAACTCACTTTTTTGCTAGGTTATGCCTTGGAACGGAACGATCCCAAAAACCAGCTTATTGTTCAAAGTTATAAGTTTATAGAAATCAGTATGTGTATTCATTCTGAATAAAATGAATAAAGTAAGAAAAAATAAAAAAGTTATCACTCGGTATTACCAATTATTCAGTGAAAATGCTGAAAAGTCTTCTGCACTCCAATGTTTATTTTTATTTATTTGGGGGGGGGTTGGGTCACACAGGCAGCACTCAGGGTATACTCCTGGCTCTAAGCTCAGAAATCGCTCCTGGCAGGCTCGGGGGACCATATAGGATGCTGGGATTTGAACCACTGTCCTTCTGCATGCAAGGCAAATGCCTTACCTCCATGCTATCTCTCCGCACCCTCCCTTTTTGGTTTGCACTCTTATGTTTATTGCAGCACTATTCACAATAGCCAGAATCTGGAAACCAAAATCCCTGATAACAGATACAAATCTATCCACATAATACATTACTATGCAGCTGTTAAGAAAAATGAAACCGGGGCCCAGGAGATAGCATGGAGGTAGGGAGTTTGCCTTTCATGCAAAAGGTCATCGGTTCGAATCCCGGTGCCCCATATGGTCCCCCGTGCCTGCCAGGAGCAATTTCTGAGCATGGAGCCAGGAGTAACCCCTGAGCACTGCCGGGTGTGACCCAAAAACCAAAATAAATAAATAAATAAATAAATAAAATAAAAAAGAAAAATGAAACCATGAAATTTGATTATTCACCAGTGAACATGCTGAGCTAAATGAGTCAGAGGGAGAGGGGTAGATATAGAATGACTGTACTCATATGGGATATATACAGCCAGTAGGGCATTTGCCTTGCATACATCCAAAATGGGTTTGATGCCCGGCAACCCATATGGTCTTCCAAGCCTGCCAGTTATTTTTGATCACACAGCCAGGAGTAACCCCTGAATGCTGCAGGGTGTGCCCCCACCAAAATAAGGTAGCATGGTAATAATATCCAAAGATAATAGAGATAAGGGCCAGGAAGATCAGTCCATGTTATGGAGCTTGCCACAAATAACAGGAGTGCAAATTGCAAAGAAGGGACAATGACAACAATGATAGTTGGAAATGATCAGTCTGGACAAGAACTGGTTGCTGAAAGAAGAAAGTTATGTGCATGACAGCCCTTCAGTAACAATACTGAAAACCAGTGTCTAAAAGGAAAAAAGGAAAAGAAAGAGGAGAGAGAGGGACAGAGAGACAGAGAGGAGAGAGAGAAGAAAAATGTTACAGTGGCAGGTGAGAGGGCAAGGGAGTGTGAGAGGAAAGCTTGGGACATGGATGGTAGGAAATATTCACTGGCTGGTGAAGGATGTTGTACATTGAATACATTGTATTGTATAATGCATTGTACATTGAAACTTAATTGTGTACATCTCTCCAATTGTGTATCTCATGGTGATTCAATTAAAGTATTTATAAAAATGATATACAAGAGCTGAAAAATTCAGCTTTAGAAAATACTTAGAATATTTTTGACAAAACAAAATACTGTTAATATTATAGATGTATGTGTGTACACTGTTAAATTATCTTATGCCTATAAGCCTAAATTTGATTAAAAATCAATTAATTGTTTTTTCTAATGTTCATGTTCATTTAGTGTGAAATATAGCACAGACACATTTATCATTTTGTCTCCCATTTTATTTTATAATACTAAAGCCACTAGCTACTTTCACTATTACAATAAGTCTAAAAGACTGGGTTTCTTCTTTTTTTTCCCCCACCAACTCTCAATCAAGCAGAACACCAGCCACCAATACTATTTTATCAAAACCATTTCTATGGTATCCTAAATCTTCCTGGATTATTCTCATCCTCCACAATTGCATATGGTCTTGTATACAAACACACAAAGTTTTTCCATTTCAACAAACTAAGAGTTAGCATTTTTTAGTACTTAGACATGCATATTATTTTGTTTCCTCTATCTAGCTATCACCTGAAAATATTCCTTAAACTCCATGCACAAATTGCATTCCATGGATGATTAAAAATCAGGAAGGTTGAGATTGAAACAGGTAGGATATTTGCCTGGCATACAGCCGACCTGGTTCGATTACTGGCACATCATATGGTCTCCCCAAGCCTGCCAGGAGTGATTTCTGAGCACAGATCCAGGAGTAACCCCTGATCAGCACTAGTGTGGCATCCAACAACAACAACAACAAACAACCAGTTAGGTCAGAATCATTCAAAATTACAAACAGCTCTTTTTAACTTCAGATTATTCTTATCTCAAATCTCTTGTTAATGATGCTGAAATTTCTTATGGAACTATCTAAAAATTACCTATACTGAAAAGGAACTAATCTAAAAAAAAAAAGATGAAATGATCTACAGATTAAGTTCTCTATGCAATCAGATAAAAACCACAATTTTCCTCCTAATTTCTCCTAATGGTTTCCAGCCACTTCTGATGTTAAAAAGGGAAACTTGGGGTTCTAACGTCCAGTAAATGCACTAGTGTAGCTTTTTATTTCTAGTAACATTGATATCAGAGCTGAGCTGACAATGGCTAAAATCAATAATACTGATGTCCAATGTTCTGACCAATGTCTACCGGGGATGTTTCATCAAAGATCTGACCACTTTCCTGAATGTAGAGAGACACTATTGCTCTGGCACCAATACAAATGTAGAATACTACAAATATCCTCCCTTAAAGAAATAATTCACTACAGCTTTGGCTCTTTCAATATCCTCTAAGTCTCCAACAAAAGGGCTAGAAAAAAGGAAAAATGTCATAGAACACTGTGCTCAGAATTACATCCTCTCTCTTGCTCCTATATCACAACTCCTCACCTGCAAATCAAAATTAGACTATGAGTCTCCATGACCATGTTACATTTAAAGAATGGACCTCCTCATTCTCTTATAAACAAGTCCTTGGAAGTGCAAAACTACCATATATTATTAGTAACTCAGACATATTAAGTAGTGATAAATTAGTTAACTACACTAGAATTCAAAAATCTAAGTGTAAGAATATGGGTTAGCTGATGCCCTTATATAATGCTGGTGTATAAGGTATTTGATCTCTTTGGAGGTTTTCAAAATAGATTCTTCAACTTAGAAACTCTATAGATGGTTGAATAGAATATGAAATGTTATGAGATTATAGGTCTGAGGGGTCGGAGAGATGGCATGGAGGTAAGGTGATTGCCTTGCATGCAGAAGTACAATGGTTTGAATCCCAT
>PVKC010053176.1:0-10143 GCA_004027635.1 Crocidura indochinensis
AAAAAAAAAAAAAGAACAGTCTTGCAGTGATTGGTGCAGGATCGAGTTGGAAAATTTGTTTAGTGGCAATATCCAGATAATTGAGAAGTTTTTCGGGATATACTCGGGGTATAAGATGAATCCCGATTTTCGGTTGACTTTTTTTCGTTTCAAAAGTCGTCTTATACGCTGGCAAATACGGTAATCATTTTTCCACATATATATTTACTGATTGATCGATTTTTATTGACATCTTCATTTTGGTGTAGATATTGAAGTGGATGTCTCCAATTTTATTTTATTTTATTTTATCTTTCTCTTTTTGTACTCCGGCATGGTTTAGTTTCAGAACCAAGACTATTGTGTGGTGCTTGTCTTTATTGCTGTAGTGCTCACTGGTTTTAATTTGATATTTCTTTTTGTATTGATGTGGTATTTCAATTACCCTGAGGTTGAAAGCCTCTAGAAGGACTCTGCCATTTTCAGCTTATTTGATTTATTTTATTTTTATTTTTTCTTATTTTTTACTCCATCCTATTGCTTTTCTTTCCTTCAAACAAAACACATACTCAAATTATCGAGCTCCACCTCTCAAATAGAGGGGGAAACAAAGGACAGTACCAGGATCAAATAGATATATGATCACTAATAATAAGCTAGACAAAGAGAGGACCACCTACTCTAGTAGCCCGGGGGGTTACGTTGGGGGATATGGGTTGCAGGAAGGGAATGGGGCTGGGGGGAGGACAAATTTGGTGATGGGTAGTCCCCTGATTCAATGTTAATATGTAACTAAAATACTACTGTGAAAGATATTTAAGCCAATATGAAATAAAAATTAAAATAAAATAAAAATTAAAAATTAAATAAAAATAATAATTAAAAAAATGGTGTTCGTAAAACTGGATAGCCACATGTAAAATTTCAGTAAACTGAAATCTTATCTTAAACCACTCACAAAAGTTAATTTAAAGTAAATTAAAGATCTCAAAACTAGACCAGAATCTATAAAATACACTAAGGAAAAACAAAAACAGAATTCTCAAGCAAAAGGACATCAAAAGTATCTTCAGCGATTTAAACTCCCTACAAAAACACACAACTTTACTTTAAAATAAGACAATATACAAGAATCACTGTATGCTAAAATTATAGTAACAGGAAAAATTTACAAATAAGTAGTTCAAGAAATAACATAACACCTAGAAAGGAAGCTTTTTTTTTTTTTTTTTTTTTTTTTTGCTTTTGAGTCGCACCTGGCAGTGCTTAGGGTTACTCCTGGCTCAGTTATCACTACTGATGGACTCAGGGAACCATATAAGATGCTGGAGATGGAAGCCAGGTCTGACTTGTGTAAAATAGATACTCTACAAGCTGTGCTCTCACTCTGGCTCCATAGAAAGGCAGTTTTTAAAATATCAGAATTTTTTGTTTCTGGTACACACACACAAAAAAAAAAAATTATACAAATTCACTTTTTTTTTTTTTTTTTCAAAACACAGGTTAGTTAAGAAGTAAAATGTTGGGGCCTGAAAAAAGTACAGGAGTTAGGGATAAGATGTAAGTGCATTTAGCACATAATTCATGCTAAACACTCTAGATTCTGGATGTCCCCAGCATCACCAGGATGGCTCCAGGGAATCCCTGGTACCAGAGAGGTTGAACAGCACTGCATTCTTGGGTCCTTGAAGTAAATAGTAAATTTGCTGACTGAGAATTGCTGGTGGATCCCTGGATATCTTGAACACTATTTAGGATTCCCCTCTTGCCATACTAAATTGAAATGTCAAGAAGTGAAAAATATTTTAAAATGGATGACTACAAACTCAGTCACTATGTTTGCACCTGGCCAGCTTCGTAGATTCACTCTGTTCTTGAAAGAAATGTAAAGCAAGCTGTGAAAAGTCATGGGTATACCAGCTACACAGTTGAAAGATGGACAGGGCTGGTCAAGTTCCAGCCCAATAGAAGCCATGCACCCATCACCTACAATCACTGCTTAGCCACTGGCTTTGCTTCACCACTCATTGTATGGCAATCTGCAGATACTTTAACCAGGGGTCTCAAACTTGGTGCTAACCGGCCCTCCATACAACATTTTGTGGCCCTGCCCTAGAGGAATCTTTTTTTGTTTTGTTTTGTTTTAGTTGTTTGGGTCACACCCCCCAATGTTTAAGACTTTGCACTCAAAGATCACCCTGACTTTGCCTCCTGTGGCCCCCAGGTAAATTGAGTTTGAGACCCCTGCATCTGATCCAAATTCCAGACATGCTGGTATTTTGGCTGATATCACAACAAGTTTTTTTGGAGTGAGTATGGGTACCTTCTCCCACCTTCTTGTACCTCCAGGAGCCCAGGCATTCGAAAACACACCCCACAAAGCTGCAGTATCAGCAATAGTACTTGAAATTTCTGACTGTGTGGCTACAATTGTAATTATGTGACAACCCCCTTCTTGTTTAATAATACTGTCATCCCTGTAAGAACATAATTTAGAGGTCAACATGTATCTGAATCCACCTAATGTTCAGAAGCAAATGAAGTAACAGAATGGTCAACTAGCAACAAGAACTTACTCAACTTTCTGGCAATGACTCAATGGCCTCATTGGAGATACAGAAAGTTTCACAAAATTGTATGTTACTGTACTTTCTTTATCTAAGCCTTCTTTTTTTCTTTTGAAAAATAATTTCTCTCCTACTTAACTGAAAACAGATGTATATATAACTAAGTCATCAATGTGATACATGCTTTTTAAATAAAGCAAATTAAATTTAAAAATTCTAAAATGAATACTATTATATCTTAGCAGTAATGTTCAAATAATCCCCTCAGTATTGTAAGATGTACTATAAGTACATCTCATATCCTAATATGAGATGATGAAACCAGTTTCCAAATTCTTTTTACCTAAAAAGGAAAAATTATGCATATAGATCTTACCTTCCAACCCATAATTTAAAAAATAAAGGAAGAGAAATGAACAAAATTCTCAGACATTTTTCATAGCCAATTTATTCATTTTCATAGTAATCCTACTTACATCAGTAGATTTGCTTTTTTCCTTGTGAGAATATATAGTCCACTCCAAAAGCATATTTAGTGGTTTGGTCAAAAGCCCAGAGGTCTCACTTCCTGACCAAAAGATTTCAAGAAGAACTGCCTTTCCTGTTATATCCAGATTCTGCGAATCTGACCAGTCACACAATCTAATGAAATTAAGAATAGTATGTATATTATTTTGCCACTTGATCAACTAAAACTATTAGGTAGTCGTTTTTCATAAGCAATATCATTTTTCATAAGCAACATAAGTTAGCAAATTTTGAATGGAAGGTTGCAATTTATAATACCTAAACAATATAGAGTAAAATATTTAAAAAATGGCCTCAATTCATTCATAATCACAAAACACAGAACATATAAACAACTTACTATAGCCATTATTAAAACATAGCATAGCTTTTAACTCAAGTATTCATTATATGCAATTAAAATATGTCCTCAGCCAGAAAAAAAAGTACAGTGGATAGGGCTCTTGTCTTACAATGGCCAACATGGGTTCAATCCCTGGACCTTGTGCACTCTCACAAACTCACCAGGAATAATCTCTGAGAAGAGAGTCAGGTGTAACTCCTAATCACCACTAGATGTGGCCCACTACCCCCAAAATTAGAAATCATGAAAAATGGTAAGTCTACCTAAATGTTAGACAATGAAAACTAATATTGAAAAAAATACAGAACATAAGATTTTAGTGCCACTATCGATTATGTATATTAGTAAACAAATAATATCAAAATAGAAAAAGTTAAGTTTTTAGAAATATGTACATATGATTATTAGAAAACAATCATAGAAGACAATACATCAAAAAGCTTTTATTTGGCTATGGAAACTTACTTTTGACTCAAATGTCTCACTTCACTTACAACTAAATTGAAAAAAAATTTGAGAAGTGTCAGGTGGAGCACCTTAGATTCAATAGTACTTTCTGAAAGTTGATGACAAAAGCTTTCATTGAAAAGGCAAGATCTGAAAAAGATGAAGCCAGCAATTTATAATACAAGCAGTTCATTAAGTGATCTATAAACAAAGTATGGCTTTTTTTTAGAGCATGTTGGAAATTTAATGGTCTCTGCTTCAACAAAATAGAAACTTTTAACAATATATTTTCTCTCTATTTACATCATGTCAATTATCACACAACCCACTTAATTTTGAATTATACAGACTTAATTCTTGATTTTTTTCAATGATATTTAACAGTTTCTAGGACTCTTTTTTCTTAATTTCATCAGATAAAAAACAAAAATATGAATAAAATAAACCTTCGATTAAAGGACCAGGCTTACTTTAAATTCAAATATGTACTCAAGATCATCTTATTTTTCATTATTTACAAAACTGAAAAGTCATTAGGGGTATTTTTTTAAGAACTCTATAAATTCAGTATGTATTTTTTCTTTCCATTTTTATAATAGCCCACTGAACAGAACTTTCTATGCTGATGAATATGTTCTAATGAACACTTGAATTATGATTTATACAACTAAAGATTTGAAAATTTAATTTATTTAATATCAACTAGATTTAATATCTTTAGGACTGAAAATATAGTACAGTTGGTAAGGTCTTGCTTTTACATGAAATCAACAGGGGTTTGAGACACAGCACCAAATATGAGAGTAGAAGCTGGAGTAATTATGAGCAAATATCAAAACTACAATAAAAATTTTAAATATCACTTAATGTGGTTAGGATTACTGAGTTGAACAATTCTATATTTTTAAAAAAAGATTTTATGATTACTAAGTGACAGGGACTAGGACTAAAACAATCTAGGCAGCAATACTTCTAATCTTTTCTCAACTTTATTACAAATGTACTTGTAATTTCAAAACTCTTCTTCCATCTCTACTTTTGAATACTAAATTCTCAGTTAAGAGTATCCTTAATAATTAATAAATATATTAATTCATTAAATTCTTTATTCTATTCTGAAATACCCATAAAATTCTTTAACTTAGAACTTTGAGAGATGGAAACAAAAGCATCATTTTTTTAAAAAAAAATAAGGCATGAGTCTGTGAGTGTACATTTTAAAACTGCTATATGTTATAAAAATACTATATTTCTAAATGATGTATTTGGAAGACAGACCCTAGAAATGAATCTCTGGGAGGTGTCCCCTGACTCTCTGTGTAAAGCTAGGGAAAGGAAGGGAGGGAAAGATAGAAGGGAAGGAAAGAAAAAGGAAGGGGGGAAGGGAAGCAAGGAAGGAGGGAAAGAAGGATGGAGGAAGGAATGGGGGGAGGAAGGAAGCAAGGAGGTAAAGGGGGGGAGGAAGAAAGTAGGGAAGGAAGAAGGAAGGAAAGGAAAGAAGGAGGGAAGGAAGGAAGGACGGAGAGAAGAAAGGAAAGAAAGGAGGGAAGGAAGGAAGGACAGAGAAGAAAGGAAGGAAAGAAGGAAGAAAGGAAGGGAGGGAGGGAGAGACAGAGGAAGGGAAAAGGAGGGAAGGAAGGAAAGAAAAAAGAAAGGAAAAGATGAAAAAGAGAAGACAGAAAGAAGAAAGAAAAAAGAAAGACAGAAAGAAAGAAAGACAGAAAGAAAGAAAGAAAGAAAGAAAGAAAGAAAGAAAGAAAGAAAGAAAGAAAGAAGAAAGGAAAGAGAGAAAATGGGCCAGAGAGTAAAGTAAGACACTTGTCTCATACTAGATGACCCATGTTAGATCTGTAGGACCACATGTTTCCCCTGAGTCCCACAGAAAGTGACTCTAAGTGAAGAGCCAGAAAAAGCCCCTAGCCACAGGTGGGTGTGGCAGGGGGGGGGAAAGGAAGAAGAAAATGTTCTTAATTATTATTATTATTATTTTTGGTTTTTGGGTCACACCCAGCAGTGCTCAGGGGTTATTCCTGGCTCCATGATCAGAAATTGCTCCTGGCAAGCACGGGGACCATATGGGACGCCGGGATTCGAACCGATGACCTTCTGCATGAAAGGCAAACGTCTTACCTCCATGCTATCTCTCCGGCCCCCTTAATTATTTTTTATTCCTAAAAAGCAGCACACTCTCTGACTTCTAGTATGTACTTAATAAATAACTGCTGAAGGAACATGTAACTAAACTAATTAGTTTGCTTCCGATGATTATAAATCTTTATAAACACAAAGAGTTGACCAATGTTCTAGTTTTTTTTTTTCATATTTAGTCAGGAATCCTTTCCTTCACTATTATATGGACCTTCTAGTATTAATACTTATATATAAAAGTAACCTTCCTAGATTAGATATCAGAGAAAAAAGGGGAAGATGGTTATTTAGGTTATTTATGCTTGGGTAATAGAAAGGGAGGAGGATTTCCAGAGAGTAAAATTTGAAAACAAAGAATCTAAGCAGATGACAAGATGTGCAGAAGTATAAAAACTGTCAGGGAACATTTAGTTTAGTTTAAAAATCTATGTGTCAGAGCAATAGTACAGCAGGCAAGACATTTGTCTTGCATGTGACCACCAGATTTCATCCCCAGCACCCTATATCCCTGATCACTCAGGAGTAATTTCTAGGTAAATAGGCAGGAGTAACCTCTGTTCATCACTGCATGTGGCCCTCTAAAAAACCCAAACCAAAACAAAGTTCATGCAAAGATGAGAAAAATATAGATATCATATGCAATTGCAACTGTTTATATATTGATGACTAAAATTTGATATCACATTTAAGCCCCTAATTTTAATATTATGCAAATATAACGTATTTTGTTCAAAAAATAAAATGACTACTAGCCTCTATTTCATATAGTCTGTTGCCACGGCATCATAAACTTTTAGGGGAGCTCAGCTCACCAGATGTATCCTCAGATTTTCCAGGTGTGGAGAACTGAGCTATCCCCCATGGGGTTCCTCAAAAGGGCCGCTGTGGACGCCCTTTTTCCCCTGCGTGAATTGTTGAGGAATTTCCGAAGAGATGTTTGGCATTACATTTCTGGTCATTATTTAGCTATCTCTCTTTTGTAAATCTCGGGCAAAATTGTGGCCTCTATCAAATAATTTGGCTCAGAAATTTCAGCACCAAAGATTACTGAGAACCCCTTTTATGGGTGTATATATATATATATATATATATATATATATAACCCTAAAAGTTACAATGTTTGCTTCTTTTTCAAATATGTCCTTGCATCTAAAGTTTCTGGTAAACAAGGGCAAAATTGACTCTGCTAAAATAGGAAAACAGGGGCCGGTAAGTGGCGCTAGAAGTAAGATACCTGCCTTGCAAGCGCTAGCCAAGGAAGGACCACGAGTCCCATACGGTCCCCCAAGCCAGGGGCAATTTCTGAGCGTTTAGCCAGGAGTAACCCCAGAGCATCAAATGCTTGACCCCCAAAACAATGGAGTCCAGCTCAGAAAGATCAAGTTTCTAGATATTTCTTTCCTCCGCCTTGTTTTGCTTTTGAGGTTGGTTGTTAAAAGCTGCCCTGAGTGTTACCATTTCTTTTGCAATTAACCTTGCCTTGTTATTGTAAATATCCTTCTGTGCACTTGTGACTAGCTTACCCCTATAAAAACCCGTTTGGAAAATAAACTTGTGGCACTCCTGTTCCTGCCAGAAGACATGTTGACCCCACATACTCTACGTGTGGTTTCATTTATTTCATATTTTTCCGTACGCCAGCCCAGGCAACCCACTCTCCCTGAAGTGAATTCATCGAAATCCCACTGGCGCTTGCAGAAGTCTGTGGTTATCTTTTAAAATTAAATGACAAGATGACTAAATGAGATCTTTTTATTAGGTGTATTATAAATACACTGTTAAAAACAGAGAATACTTATTTGTTTTTGAGTTACACTTGCCTGTGCCCAAGGTTCACTCCTGATTCTGTGTCCAATGATACTTCTTGAGGTCTCAGGGGACAACATAGGGGATCAGGGATCAAACCTGGGTCAGACACGTGCAAGCCAAACATGTTATCTACTGTATTATCTCTCTGGCCCCATAAACAAACTTCTTTTATTTAGGTGCAGAAAATAAATATAGCAAACTTTAAATGAAATGAATTACCCTCAGATGTGGGAATACTTACCTGATCAGTACTTCTATTAGAGACCATGCTCCTTTCATACAAGTGGGACACTGAAACAATTCTAAATAGTATCTTGACATGGCTGGTGACTTCCAAGGAGGATGCAGGTGAAGAAGAGCTGACAATTCGTGAAAGTATCGACCAGAAAAAGCATCTATGTTATCCTGTTATTTAAAAACAAAGAAATAAAAACAAAACTATAGTTATATTCAGCTAATTCAGTCTGAAAATATAATAAATTTGACTTTATCTAAGTTTCTTAGTAAATACACGTGTTTGCACATGGATCAGATGGGGTATAATTTTCAACTGTTAAGAGGGACTCTAAATATGCATATGTATACTTGATAATCCTACCTATTGTGACTTAGGTGAAATGCCCATTTTATTTACTTATTTTTCTTTCATTCATTTTTGTTTTGGGGTCATACCTTGTAGTGCTCAGAGGTCACTTTTGGCTCTGAGCTCAGAAATTGGCCCTGCAGGCTTGGGGAACCATATGGGATGCCAGGAATTAAACTGTCTGTCCGGGGTTGGCCACATGTAAGGCAAATTCTATACCAATGTGCAATATCTCTCTGGCCCCTTCATTTTAACGAGTAAATTGAGAGTGAATTTCTACACTGAAAGAAACTAAAGGTAATCAACTTTTCATTCAAACACTTAGTTCTAACACTGGCCTAAAGTATTAGTATCATAAAATTGGTACTTTCTAAAGAATATAAATATTAGAAGCCAAAGAGACAGAAGGAACAATCGGGAAGGTATTGCCTTGCATGCAGTCAACCATGGTATCCCATGGTCCCCTGAGTACTATCAGAAATATGATCCTGAGAGCAAAGTTAGGAATAAGTCCTAGGCACTGTAAAGTATGGTACCAAAACAAACAGTTTATTAAAAAAAAAAACAAACACATTCAACTACTTTTGTAAAAATTATTTGCTACTGACATTCAGTTTAAGAAATGTTTTTACCATATAATGCTTATCATGAACAAAAATAATACACCAAATATTAAAGGAATAATTAACAAAATGATATTTCAGTTTTCTGCAATGTGATCTATACTTTATAATATATGAGTATAAATCAAATTTTTCCCAAGAGAAAGTTAACTTGGAAATTCTAGAAATTTAGGAATATGTAAGAGAGAAATGATAGCACAGTGGAAGGGTGTTTCCCTGCATGCTGCTGATCCAGGACCCGGGTTTGATTTCCGGCATCCCATATGGTCCAGTGCCTGCTAGGAACGATTTCTTAGCACAGAGTCAGAAAGCACCATCGAGTGCGGCCCCAAAACAAACAAACAAACAACAAAATAAAAAGCCAACAAGATAAGAGGAATAAATGATACTGCCATTTTCTTTTAAATAGGGGTGGGAACCTAATAAACACAAAAAGATATATAATATTAAGATATAAACATTCTTTAAAAGACAGTTCTTACCTGTAAAATATTTTCTAGAAGAGCATGAAGAATGCATACAGGGGGAATATAATGTGCTTGCAAAGAGGAAAGTTCCTCAATTGCTTCCTTATAAAACTGTCCTTCTATGAGGCTTTCAATTAAATTTAATATACCTCTGGGAAATTCAGCATTTTTAACCTGAAAAATGGAAAGATTCTATTACTCAGAGAAAGGAAGAATAAAATTTTACAATCAAATTTTAAAATATAAGGACCTAGATTCCTTCATCTATGAAATTAACATAATCCTTACCCTTACCACTTCAGATTAGCTATGCCATTCAAAAAGAGTGATAGATGAATGTATAATTAATAGCCATTGCAAAAAAAAAATACCAAAACTCTCCCAACAGAGCTTTTATAGCAAGCACTGCATTGCTCAATAAACATTTTTTTTTCTTCTTGGGACACACCCAGTGGCACTTAGGGGTTACTCTTGGCTATGCACTCAGAAATCGCTCCTGGCTTGGGGGACCATATGGGACACTGGGGTATCGAAGTGTGGTCCTTCCTAGGTTAGCACGTGCAAGGCAAACGCCTACATGTGCTAAGTGTGTCTGATAATAAGATCTTGGTTAAAGGCAGTACTTCTCAAATAGTGGAGCATGCCCGTC
>PVKC010053177.1:0-10113 GCA_004027635.1 Crocidura indochinensis
CTTTCTTTCTTTCTTTCTTTCTTTCTTTCTTTCTTTCTTTCTTTCTTTCTTTCTTTCTTTCTTTCTTTCTTCTTTCTTTCTTCTTCTCCTCTTCCTCTTCTTCCACCACCTTCTTTCCTCTCTCTACCCTCTCCTCCCCATCATTCACTTCTCTTCCCCTTCCCTCTCCTCTTTCCTTACCTCCCCTCCCCCACTTGCTCTTCCTTTTCTCTACTTTCTCCTCCTCTTCCTCTTCGTTTTTCTTTCTTTTCCTCTTCCCCCTTTTCCTCATCCTTCTCTTTTTCCTCCTTCTCTTCTTTCTCCTCCACTTTCTTTTTCTTCTTTCTCTTCCTCCTCCCCCTCTTCCTCCTTTACTTTTGCCTCCTCCTTTTTCTTAATCTTTGTCCTCTTCCTTCTTCTCTTATGTTCCTCTTTCTCCTCTGCCTTTCTCCTCTCCTTCTTGTTCTCCTCTTTCTCTTCTTCCTTCTCATTCTCTTTTTCCTCTTATTCCTCCTCTTCCCCCTCTTCCCCTTCTTCTTCCTCCTCCCACTCTTCTTTTTCCTCCTCCATTTTTAGCCTAGTTCTATCCACATCAAGCACTACAAGCTGCTTCAGACACCATGTGGTGCCTTTGCATAAAAATCATGTGCTCCCGCAGTCGGAGCTATAGCGCAGTGGAAGGGTGTTTGCCTTGCATGCAGCAGATCCAGGACAGACCTCAGTTCACTTCCCAGTGTCCCATATGGTGGTCCCCCAAGCCAGGAGAGATTTCTGAGTGAAGAGTCAGGAGTAACCCCTGAGCGTCACAGGGTGTGGTCCAAAAATTAAAAAAAATCATGTACTCCAGACTATTAAGCTAGCTTTTTGAACCCAACAAATGTAATTTTTTAACTGGATGAATATTTTATTTTATGCTATGTACAAAGGCACTTACTATCATGTCAACTTCACAATCTTGTTTACAGAACTTACAATAAATAAAAAACTATTATAATAAGCAATAAGTAATAATATAATATATTATTTAATGTTATAGATAATGTGTAACATATATTATATGTCAATATAGAGTATCATATATAAATATAATATACAATATAATAAACAAATAATGCTTAATGAAAAAAGCAACAGGCAAAATTAAGTAGAAACTTAAAAAATATATATATATATATATTAGTGTCTGAAAATATAAATAGTAAACTGGGCTGCACAATTACAACCTCAGAACTAATCCCTGAGTGGGGATCCAGGAATAATCCGTAAGAATTTCTGGGTGTGGCCTTCCAAACTTAATTATGTATAGCTAACCTGGTTACAATAGCATTAATTTGTATTGTTTTAGTGTACAAAATTCTGTTCCTCACCATCACCCACCACCATAGTTCCCCAAAGCCTCTGCTACTGTCCTTATATTAATTCTAATAGAACTGGATAATTCTTTATTGTAGGACTAGCTTATGAGTTTTAGAGTACCAGCAAATATTCTTGGTTTTTTTTTTTTTTTTTTTTTGGTTTTTGGGTCACACCCAGTAGTGCTCAGGGGCCACTCCTGGCTCCATGCTCAGAAATTGCTCCTGGCAGGCATGGGGGGCCATATGGGGCACCGGGATTCAAACTGATGACCTTTTGCATGAAAGGCAAATGCCTTACCTCCATGCTATCTCCCGGGCCCCACCAGCAAATATTCTTATAGCTAAACTTTACAGTTTGTCTTCAGAAAAACTCAGTTTTTAGTTATGTTATTTATACACAAAGGTCTAAGACTAGTTGCTTTCTGAATAGGTAGTGGATAATGCTTACCCAGAAAAGCATTAAGGATGCTTTTGCCCTATTTCTTTATTCACTTGTTTGTATAAATTCATTCTTCAGATATAAGAGAAACAATTTATTTGATATAAATATAGGACATAATTATTACTGTTGGTGGTGTATCCTTGCAAGGTAAAAGACTTGTTTCAATCATAACATTTTCTGTTGAGAAAACTTCAGATTAATCCAATTTTTTACTGAGGTAAAAGGTATCTGACTGGGCAGGGAAAGGAAGAAACCCTCTGGAGTGCTGAAAATATTTGATTTCTTGAACAGGACCATAGTTACATAAGTGTATAATAGTGTAAACTCATCAGACTCTACTATAACGACTCAGGTATTTATGTAATTTACTACACATTATAAAAAAATAACTCCAAAACTGCTACTCTTTCTAGAAAACAATTTGAATCTGAGGTTTGGGAAATGGTCTATGTTCAAGTTTTCACTCATTCTGGTTTTTTTACAGAACGGAGTCACTAATTAGTATTGATAGTTGTCATTTATGAAATATTTCTTATATTTTATTCACAATGTGGATGCTTTATATGTATTAGCTTATCTAGTGGAATTTGAGCATCATATGGCTATAGTAAAGGTATAAGGACTCCTGGAGGGCCCAAAGAGATGGCACAGCAGCGTTTGCCTTGCAAGCAGCCGATCCAGGACCAAAGGTGGTTGGTTCAAATCCCGTTGTCCCATATGGTCCCCAGTGCCTGCCAGGAGCTATTTCTGAGGAGACAGCCAGGAGTAACCCCTGAGCACCGCCGGGTGTGGCCCAAAAACAAAACAAACGAACAAACAAAACAACAACAACAAAAAGGATTCCTGGAGCAGGGAATGTGCTGTCTTCCTGCTTGGTCCAACATCCAACATAACCTCACTTCTGAAGTTTCTAGGAGGTACTAGTAAAAATCTGAATGATTCTCTGACTATCCCTTCACTCACCCCCAATCCTATCCCGATTTCCCCTTTATTAAAATTCTTTACCCTCAGTTCTTATTCAGTAGGCATCAAGACCGACCTCCTACCCCAACGAGCCAGTACCCAGCACCCAAGTGAAGGGACACCCACTCAAACCCAAACCTCGTCCTAGCAAGAAAATACAACCAACACTCCTGCTGACTCATGCTGTATGGCCCTTCTTATCACCTCTCCCTAATGTGGACTGTTGCTTGATACTGGACTTAGTTCCAAAACGATCCCCCACTGCAAGAACTCTACCCAGGACCTCTCTGCCACAAATCTTTTCTCAATCTCAAGAAGGCTAGGGTGTGTAATGAAAAGGCACCCTGGAGCCCATACCCCACAAGAAAATCTCAAAATACAGTGGGGAAGCCTATATTTCCACCATAAGTTTAAGACCTATATAACACTACCTCATAACCTGTTTTTCCCCAAATGTAAGGTAGCCTCCTGCATCACTTTGTTCCTTTAATTACTTTTTTTTAATTCATGGTAAAAAAAAATCCTTTATCTATATATATGTGAACATATATTTTTTAGTTTTTTTTGTCTTGTTTCTAATTTCTTCTCTTTCCACCCCCAAATGCACCAGCAATATAATGTAGCACCATTTCTTCCTGCAAAGGCACACTAAAAAAAGGGTGAATCTTATGTACAAAAACAAGCTCTTATCTACTAGGGATAAGAACTCATATTTTCTTACAATACAGGGCATCTCCCACCTTGAACATATGTCATGTGGACCCAACTTAGACCCCAAGTGATTAGACACTGAACGTCAAGCATTGAAGCCTGGATCCCAGACATGGAAAAGACACATTTCTCCACAACAGCTCCAGGAACCAAATACTGTTCTGGCACTGACAAGCGCCAGTTCTAATATGATATGCTGACAACGAGGAAATGGGAACAACTTGATCTAAGAGCAGGCTGTTTACCCCACCAGCTAAGGATAAGACAAAATCAGAAGACTCGTCACCCTTTGATCTGTGCAAAAGTCAATATTGCTATCTATAGATGACTGGCTTTTACAACCATGATTGAGTAGTACGTATCCTGGGACCAATAAAAAAAGCCCTAGTCTAGATTTTGGTCTTCGATCTGTACAGCAACCTAGATCTCTAATTCCAGAGGTCTGACTGAGTCAATTCGAACTGAACGGGTCTTCTGGAAACATAACGAAAGACTATGCTAGGCTCCATCCTAGGAATCAGCACAATGACCAAGACCACCAACTACAGAAGACGGATTAAAACGACACTGAAGGAACAGAACTTCTAGGGGAGAGTAAATTAACGTGCAAGAAATCTATAGTTATCCCATGACAGTATATTTCAAATGTGGAGAAACCCTGTATCTCTTAGGTCAACGGAATTCCCTTTCTAATGTCCCCAAGATTTACTGTGCCTATGTGGGGGGGGGGAAGCACAAAATAATATTTTTAATTTATTTATCTATTTATTTACTTTTTTTGACTTCTTTGTTTTGATGTGGATATTGAAATTGTTGTCTCCAATTTTTTTTATTTTTTCTTTTGTGTTCTCTGTCATGTTATTATTTCAGGACTGTGGCTAAATGTGGTGTATGTCTTTATTGCTGTAGGGTTCACTGGCTATTTTATTTGATATTTCTTTCTGTATTGTTGTGGTGTCTCAATTCTTTTTCTCCTCCCTCTCTCAAACTGAGGTGGACAGCCTTTAGAAGGACTCCACCCATTTTCGGCTTATTTGAGTTTTACCCCATTTTATGACTTTTCCTTTCTTCAACCAAAACCACATAACTTGAGCTATCTTAGTTCTGCCTCTCAAATAGAGGGGCAAATAATGGAGGTTACCAAAACCAAACAGTTGTATGATCACTAAGTAGTAAGCTAGACATAGAGGAACCACTCATTCTAGCAGCCTGGGGGGTGAGGGTGGGAATGGGGGTGGAGGGAGCACAGGTTTGGGGGTGGGAATTCCCCTGATTCAATGTCAGTATGTACCTAAAATATTACTGTGAGAGATACTTAAGCCACTATGATCAAAATAAAAATTAAATATTAATAAAACAAGTCTGAATGATTCTGCAGTGTGAGCACTAAATTTCTCTGTCCACCAAGAATTCCAAGTTCATTGTCTATATACTTATTGAAGAGAATTTCAGGAGAAGAAAAATAGTGAAGCAGAGTACTTTGACTTAGAAAATATGAGAGACATTTTCTATGGAAGAGCAAATTAATAGTGATGATCTTGAAGAGACCACTGTCACTGTAAGTCTTCCCAAGAGGAAGAGGTCACCAGATAGTGATCTGGAAGAAGCCGAAAACAAGGTTTCCAAGAAAAAGAAACGAAAATTCTCCCTTAAGGAGGAGCCACTCAGAAGCCCTGAAGAAACTGGCTGCAGCACTAAGAGCAATGGCAGTGCCAAGAACAAGAAAAATTATCCTACCTCACCAGCTAATGATAAGACAAAATCAGAAGACTTGTCACCCTGTGATCTATCCAATTGCCAAGACCACGATTGACAGATGACGGGCTGACAGAACCATGGCCAGACTGTATGTATCCTGGGACCAATAAAAAAAAAAAAGCCCTAGTCAGGGCATGAGCTTTGACCTGCACAACAACTATGATCCCTAGTTCCAGAGGTCCATCTGAGACTATTGCAACGGAAGGGGGCTTCTGGAAACATAACAAATGACGCTATCCCAGGCGCCTCCCTAGGATCAGTGAAAAGACCAGGACCGCCAACTACACAAGACGGATTAAAACGACACTGAGGGAACAGAATTTTGAGAACCATGAAGAAAGCCATAATCATAAGTTCAACTCCTTGAATTGTGCAGATACCGAGACCTCTAGAGACAGAGGACTATTTTATCACTTAAGACGGAGCAGAAGTCCTCTATACACCAAAGAAGCACCAAGGGGAGAGCAAATGAACCTGAAAAGAGTCTATAGTTAATCCCATGACAATATACGTCAAGGGTGGAGAAACCCTGTACCTCTTAGGTAAAGGAAATTCCTTTTCCAATGACTCCAATATTTACTGTGCATCTGCAGGAGAGGGAAAAAAAAACACAAAACATTTTTTCATTAATATTATTGACTAATATATTTTTATTGTTGATTTCATGGTGATAGTTTGGCAATTGAAGTGGATATCTCCATTTATATTTATTTATTTATTTTCCTGATTTTTTTCCTTTTATTTTTCTTTTTCTTCTTTTTTGAATGCTCACAGGATACTTTGACAGTGCTTTAGGTACTGCTGTAGTGCTTCACCTTCTTTTTTCGCCTACATCTCTCAAACCAAGGATGAAACCCTCTAGAAGGTCTCCATCCATTTCCGGAGTATTTGACTTTTTTCTTTTTTCTTTTTTTTCTTTCTCTTTCCAGGTTATTACTTTTCTCCTCTCCAAACAAAACCACATGACTTGAACTAACTAGTCCCGCATCCCAATTGGGGGAGGGGGGTATAAGGGAAGTACTAAACAGGTGTAGGAACACCAAGTAGTTAGCTAGGCACAGAGGGGACCATTAACCTGGCAGCCCTGGGGGTGAGGGAGGAGGACATGTGAGGTAGGATGGGAAGAGAGGCAGAGGGAAGACAATTTGGTGAAGGGAATTTCCCTGATTTTATGTTAACATGTACCTAAAATATTATTGTCAACAATATGTAAGCCACTATGTTTAAAATAAAAATTGTTATTATGAAAAAAAATCACAAAAACAATCTCAGGACACTTGAGTGACACCCTGTACCGCCCAATAAAGACAAATTCAAATTCCAAAAAATAAAAAAGAAAATATGAGGGAGGAGACAACCCTTTAAAGCAAAAGAGACAAGTTATATACCCCCAAACTGTGAAGCAGATTATCCCAGACATAGATTTTATTTGTTGCAAAGTCGATTTTTGGGAAATGTCCCCAACTTCTCTTGTTTCTGTTCCTTCCTTGGAGTTCAGGTTTTGCCAAGGTATTGTCAAAGGAAAAGGACTTTGCTCTTGGAAGTCCCTTTTACTGTACTCATCAAGGTTTCTCTTTTTTTGAATGAAGGAGTGAGTAGCCAACTCCATTTGGACTGGTATAATTCTGAATCTTATCAGGCCTCAATTCTTCACAAATTATCTAGACTTCACACTGTTGAGCTTGGCTAAAGGACTAGTAATAGAAAAGTTTTTTTTTCCTGGTTATATTTTGGTTTTATTACTTCTTGAAACTCCTTGCCAAGGTAGTCTCCTCTCTTAGTTCCTTCTATCAACATACTCAGTATTTACAGAGGATTTTTAAGTATATTGTTCAATTTAAAGATTCATGACAATGCCTGAAAAAGTCTAAAAGGTAAACCCTGTTTTCTAATATTGAGTAATTCAAATTCTGTTAAAAGGGGACCATTCTCCAAGGTCATACAAATCTGTAAATGCTAAATCTTTCCTGCTATTCAGGCATAGTTAAACCGTTGTTGAATTTTTTGTAGATTTATCACATAAGTACTTATTTGGTGAATTTAAAAAATCTGGGGCTGGAGAAAGAGTACTAAAGTTAGATGCTTTGATCCCTCATATCACATACAGTTCATCAAGATTAACTCTTGAACACAGAATCAGGAGTAAGTCATGAGCAATGCCAGTTGTACCCCCAAACCTTATGTCCAAATAAAAAGAAAAACAACACAGAAAAACAATAGTTTTGAAAATTTTCTGCAATGGAGCTTTTAGTATCCATGTGGGTCTGTTTGATCTCTGGTAATCACATTTATGACAGTATTCAATGCCATTTGTAACATGATGGTGGTAAGTATCTGTTGTATATTTTAAGTCTAAACTACCAATACTGAAATATAATAATCATCTCATTGAATTCAAGAAAGTTTTATCTTGAAAATAAACACTGACATTCCCATAATTTGGAGTTAAATGATGAAAATTTACTTTTAAAATAAAAACTTTTAAAAAATATTTTTCTAAATGTTTTTCCGATCCATGATTGGAGTTTGTATTGTTAGTACATGACTTCAGCATTCATTGCTCTCATCAGCAGCACTTACTAAAATACCCTGGAGAGGACATAATAAAGGAAACAGAAGGCGTCAGGAAATTCTCCATCATTTTCAGTGATAGCGTTTGTCAGAGAAGGAAATTAGATGATAGGAAAATAGGCATTGGATACTTTTATCACTTGCTGTTAAAGCTCCAGGGAGTAAGATAACTACTCTGAAGACTGGAGATGATAAATAGGCTGCAAGATATACATGTGAAGTATACTGTTTGGAGACAGATTGTTCCTGACTGTAAGGGCACATTTATAAGGACAGAGGGAAGAGCAAGTGGCTCAGCTGGAATATCAAAGAAATATATAAAAATGTGGTTGATAGCAACCATAACTAGGAAATGTTTGTAGTATATATATTAGTATAGCATATATTTGGAGAGAACTACCAGAGACCTGGATTCCTTTCTATTGGAGTGCTCTATCCAATGCAAATCTAACCACTTAAGCCCAATAAATGACACTCAAATGCCTATAACTCAAAGACTAAGATTCTTACCAAAGAAGCATAGATAAATATACTATGCAAATTGAACTCTAGGCCTTGCTTTAATGACACTTAATAACTCCTTGTAGCAAACTTAGTGTCTTCATGCTTTTTGTCTGCAGAGGGGTCTGATTAAAAATGATCTCTCTGGTTAGAGATATAGCACAGTGAGTAAGCCTTGCATACAGCTGACCTGAGTTCCATCCCTGGCACTCCAAATCCCTCTAAGAGTAAGTCCTGAGTACCACGGGCATGGCCCAAAACAAAAACCAACAAAATGATCTCCCTTTCTATACCTTTTCTTTCTGTCAACTCTGGCATTCAGAACTAAGATTTCTTTTAATGTTCTTCCTCCATAGTCTTGGTTCAGACCAGTTATTGATTTTACCATAGTATCTTGTATACAGCCTTCTACTTTACCAGCTATGTTTTAAGTATTACTGCTTTAATATTTCTTACTCTCTTTATAAGACTGATAACTTACTGAGAACCAGGCCTATACTCTGAGGAGACTATTCTCTACTGGAATCTGATGTTTTTGCATAACTTATAAACAAATTCACTGACTTCTTTTGTTTCATCTAATTATAAAGCAGAGTGCATGCTTATTTACTTGAAAGATATATATTTAAAACTTAAATTAAATGTATATTACTATGTAACTGCAGAAAAGATGCTGTTGTTTTTGAGATTTTTTTGTTTGTTTGTTTTGCTTTGTGGTCACACCCAGTGTTGTTTAGGGATTTTCCTGGCTCTATCCTCAGGGATTACTAATGGTAAATTGAGAGGAATATATATGGATAGCAGGTTTATATAATGGAACCGTTATTGATAGATTGATTGATTTTGATCTACATCTGATTTTCAGGGGCTATACCTTGTTCTGTTTCAGTGATCACTCATACTGATACTTGGGGACCATGTGGTGCATGCCTCCTTCGTGCAAAGCATGCATTCCAGTCCATTGTGCTATCCATTTAGAGAAATCTTTATACTGTTTTCTATAGAGGCTGTTTTCTATCGTTTACATTCCTAGTAACAGTAAATGTGGGATCTGTATTCTCCACATTCCTACTAGCACCAGTTGTTTCTGGACTTTTTGTTTGTTTGTTTTTGGACCACTCCTGGCAGTTCTAAGGGCTTACTGCTGCCTCTGCACTTAAGAATAATTCTTGGTAGACTTGGGGGACCATATCAGGGAGAGTAGTTCAGCTGCATGCAAAGTAAATGCCCTGCAATTGCTATGGTCCCTATTTCTAGTTGGTCATTTTCACTCTGGTGTGTGTCATTTCTTATTAACATCTCTCATTGACATTTGGATTTACTGTTCTGGAATAAGCAGGGATGTGCATGTGTCTGTTCTCTTTGGGAAAATATCTGTAACACTGTTACACTGCTTCGCTTTTTTCTGTGGTCTTGTTTTTATCTTTATTTTTTTAGTTTTTTAGTTTTGTGAGTGCTTAATATATTTTAGATTTGAACTTTTTCAGATGTATTGTGTGCAAATAATTTCTCCCATTCAACAGGGTGTTTATTTTAGTGATCATTTATTTGACTATGCAGAAACTTTTAGTTTTGTGTGGTTTCCATTGTTTATTTTTGTTTCTACTTTTTTTTTTTTTTTTGGTTTTTGACTTTTAGACCATACAAGGTGATGTTTAGAAGTTACTCCTGAGAGAGAAAGACGCAGAATGATTTCACTCATCTATGGGTTCTAAGAAAAATAAAAATCTTCTTTGCAACAACAACAACAACAAAAAAAGAAATACAAGTTCACTAGTAAACTCTTTGTCAGGAATGCAATATTAAGAAGTTAATATTTGATTTTAGTGAAAT
>PVKC010053178.1:0-10160 GCA_004027635.1 Crocidura indochinensis
CTGGTTTCTGTTCCTTTCTGGTCTCCTGACCTTTATTCTCTTTTTATACAATCCTTACAGTGGAGAAAGGAGAGTGTTTTCTTTCCTCAAATGAACTTACATTAAACATTCATGTCATAAACTGAATTTACCATTATTTCTTTTAATGTTCCTTTCTCCTCATTTGTCTTTTTCTTGACACTCAGATTCTTGCTTGAATCTCTTAATCTTGGAGAGGTGCATAGTGCATTCATGAATGTTATACATGATTTTCTGAGCTCTTTTATGCATGACCCTTCTCATGATCTGAACTCAGTTTATATATTTATAGGCTTCATGTCCATTTGCTAATGTATGAAATTAGTTAGTGCAGGAACTGTGGCTCTCTTTTAGCTGCTTCAAAGAATCAAGCCAATACATGCCTCATGCTAGGTGTTCAACCTATACGCTATTATTATGGATGTTTGTTTTCCTTTAAAATGCATTGACAGTTATTGTTTCAATTTTAAACTTTTCTTGACACTTGAACACACTAAATAATTTGTCATGATGTCCACTTCTCTGAATCCCAGAGGATGAATTTGACTCCAAAGTTAATATTAAGTTGAGGAAGTGAATTAATTAGTTAATTAACAACTGAATTAACTTTATTCTTCCATCTCTTTAAACACCAATGGAGAACAGGGTAAAGGATATGGAAATATAGGGTGGAGAGAGAAAAAACTAATTTTATGAAACACTACCAAGCATACAAACCAGGAAAGAAAACCTTTAAGGTACTGGAGACCCATGCTGTTAAAACCTTCCTTTAGCTAGGGAGCTGGTGGCAGAGGGAAGATCGAAAGTGATTTTAGATTGTGAGTACTTGGAAAGTGACAGTGTCACTGAAAGCACAGCCTGGTGATTATAAAAGAGATTTTTCCAGCAGGGCTGTTACAAATGCGGAACAAGTTCAGAATTGCAGGTCCAAATGGAATGTTCTTGGTGAAATGCATTCTATAGAAATAAGACATGTAGGGTAATTTGGGGCTGTATTTTTAGAACTTTTAGACTGATTGCCTGGAGAGCTCAGCTGGGATTTCTTTTCTTTGAAGGTTGCATTGTACAATTAGATGGAGTATTACAGGTCATGGTCCACCTGACTGCAAGAGGTTAAGATGTGAGTGGAACCTATGACAAATCTTTAGGCCTCTAGGGACAGCATAGTATTTCTTAGAGAGAGGCAATGACTTCTTTAAGTATTCTGCTTGAAGTTTTCTACTGGAGCTAAACAAACTCTTGACTCTACTTTTCTCCAAACTCTTGACTCTACTTTTCACCTTCCTTGCATTGTCTGTGTTTGTACATAGTCACAAATAGCTCTGGGTTAGGAAAACCTGTACTAAGACAGTTAGTTCCAAAAAGTTTCCTTTGTTGTTGTCACCCCTCTTTTTTGAAGATCTAATTGAGTCATGGCATCAGTAGAGCAACAGAAACAATGTGGATGTATGTATGGTGGGAAATAGGGTAGATCATTTATGGATTTATATGTTGCCTTATTGTTATTTTTAAGAGCTTTGATTTAGCTTTCATTATAATACACAAATTAGACATCCCAGGGACAAAGTTACCATAATGAATTCTAGTGGTCTAGTGTGAGAAAAAGAAGTAGGGAGAAGGTGCACTTCACCCAAAAATAATCTAGCAGTTATAAAGTTGATGTAATTTCTGGTAATAAAATGTCTTTTCTTGTATTAATTAATTCTTTATTGACTAGTCATTTTACTGGGGGAAAGTTGAATTAATTGAATTCAACTGAATAAATTATATGTTTAATGTTCAGGATGACCAACAGCTTTTGTTGGTTGAAACAAATAGTATCAGAAAGAATGAAATTATGACAATATCTACAATAGGATCTAGAAGCTTGTGAATTCCCTGAAATTCATAGGAAACTCTGTATGCACTTGCCTTTGTTGCCTTTTCCTTAGGAATGAATCCTAAATTTGCAACAGATTCTCAACTTTATGTTTGATCTTGAGTAGATACAAAAATGATCTGGTGATGATATTGCCAATCCAATCATTTTTATGAATAATAACAGCTTTCAAAGGTTATATGAACCCTCCTAGCTCTGTAAGTCAACTGGCCGCTCACACAAGGTGTTCAGTGGACAGAATTTTGTTTTGTTTTGGTTTAATTTTAGGGTCACACTCAGTGGTACTCAAGATTTACTCCTTGCTCTGTACTCAGTGATCATTCCTGGCGGTGCTTGAGGGACTATATGGATGTTGGTGAACAAAGTCAAGCCTGCTGCTTACAAGACAAGTGTCCTACACACCATATTATCTTTATGGATCTTTTCAGTATTTTTTTAAAGCTGAGAAGACAGAAAGTGGATAAGAGAGTCTTTGGAACAAATTGTGCTTGCCTTTTCTGAATTGATAATTCTGAAAAGATATTCAGATACTCAGTTTATGTTTGCTGTTTGCTGATGGGAGAACAAAAGGCAGAAAGTCTGAAAAGAATGAAAAAGGCACAAAATGTTCCCTACTTGAGCAAAATGTACATATTAGAAAACCTTGACCTGTGTTCTTATGAGATTGCAGAGACCATATACTTTTATAACAAACCTATTAAATTTCAGTGACTGACAAATGTTCAAAATCATCAAGTACACAGTTTTAGTTGAGTACGATGAAACACTTACTTTTGCCTAACTTCAATCATTGAAGCAGTCAATATTTTCCTTGAACAAAAATGAATAAGAAAAATATCCACGGAATATTCTCTTTGTACCAGCTGGGGGCAATCCAGTACAACAAATATGAGAGTAGAGGGAAAAAGTGCATGCAAAAATGAATATTTTTAACGTTATGGTTACTGCATGAATTGATGTCTTTTCTTCTCAAATTAATTTATCGTGGAACTATGAAAGCCATAGCAACAGAGCCATTCTGAGAGCCAATTGCAAAAGCTCTTTCCCTATTGTAATCACAAACACTCTGTTTCAAATAATTCTTAGGTGAGGTGCAACTAAACTTTAGAGTGTTCACATTACTCACAGCTGAATTATGAGGTATGACAAATGGCAGGCTTGATATTGCAAAGTAGGGGTACCCTGTTCTTGGAGTTACAAAAGTCCATCCAATAACCCAGATGTCTAGGTGATACCCTTAAGAAATGATACATTCTTGGGAGGTCAAGTAGATATTCACTTTACTCTGATTATGCAGCTTATAAATAAATAAAATCACTTACTTCTTGTATCATTCTCAGTAAAATAGTAATGTCTTTCATGTCTTAACATAAAAGCTTTGCTTGATATTTCTAGTGTTATGTGGTTGGGTTTTTGTTGCCTGTCAGCTTTAGAGTTTATAGTCGGTAGCACAGAGGAGGAAAATAGTACATGTTTTCCTTTTATTTATAGAATCTATATATCGGGGCCCAGGAGATAGCATGGAGGTAAGGCATTTGTCTTTCATGCAAAAGGTCATCGGTTCGAATCCCGGTTCCCCATATGGTCCCCTGTGCCTGCCAGGAGCAATTTCTGAGCATGGAGCCAGGAGTAACCCCTGAGCACTGCCGGGTGTGACCCAAAAACAAAAACAAAAACAAAACAAAACAAAACAAAAGAATCTGTATATCTATCTCAAATATAGAAAATAGGATAGTGCCCTGTAAAGTGAATGAATGTAGAGCAGAGAAGGGAAAAGTCTAATAAGATGTAGTTTTGTGAAAAACACTCATGGAAATTAAGTCTAATCCCTCTAATTTTTTCAGGCCAAGCATCTGACTACTGTCTGGCTGGACCTCTGCAAAATCAAGCTATGCCAGTTGGAGTCATCCATCTTTAAAAAAAAAATGGGTGGGAGAGATAGCACAGTGGTAAGGCATTTGCCTTGCGTGCAGAAGGACAGTGGTTTAAATCCTGGCGTCCCATTTGGTTCCCCAAGCCTGCTGGGGGCCATTTCGGAGCATAAAGCCAGGAGTAGACCCTGAGCACTGCAGGTTGTGACCCCAAATCAAAAAAAAAAAAAAAAAAAAAAGAAAGAAAGAAAAGAAAAGAACAGGGAAGAAAAGGAAAGGAAAAGAAAAAAAGGGAAGTCAATGTCTGTGTATTTTTTCATATAGTTGTGGTTCATATGCTGTTTTATAGAATATTTTAAAATCTAAAATCATTATTTAAAAGTTCTGCATTTTTCGTTTTGTTTGTTTTGTTTTCATGTAAAGACAATCCTTTGGTGCTGTCATTATTAAGATTTTTGCTTTCTGGGGTGGAGAGATAGCACAGAGGAAGGGCCTTTGCCTTGCAGAGCCAGGAGTAACCCCTGAGCTCTGCCTTGTATAGACCAAAAACAACAAAACAAAACAAAACAAAACAAAGCAAAACAAAACAAAACAAAAATAAAAGAGAGTTTTGCTTTCTGCTTTAGTGATCATGGGAACTTCTTGTGGTCTACTATTTTTATTTCACTATTTATGTGGGCAGCTTTGATTTTTTGGTTTCATTTTTAGTTTGTCATTTACTCTATCCAATATAAATTTAATCACTGTATCTCTGTTGCTCTCTGAATATCTTCTGGCTGAGACTTACAGAGCAGAATAAAAGTAATAACAGAGATACATAGGTGATTCCACAAGTCCAAGTCGATAAGATTAGGCAGTAATCTTCCTGAGAGATGAATAGAAGTGTGGGTTCAAACACATACTTATAGCTTTTGGCAACTCAGTACAAAACTATTTTATGTGAAAATCATATAAGATTTATTATTCTGTTTTCTAAAACTGTTGTGATACCTTAATCAGAGAATCAGATCAAAGTTTTTAAACATTTTTATCGCCAACGATTTTCTTACAAGTCTAAATTTATCTTGGATGCTGATTATTTTAGTAAGTCAGTAGATATAACTATGTACATTGTCTATTAGATAATAGGAGAGTTTCACATATCACTCATCTTGTGTACAGTTGAGAACAAGGTCTCAAATGGACAGAGGAGAGAAGCAAAAGATTTCCTATGAGCCCTCCTAGCCTGATTGATACTTCTTTCCAAATTTCATATCCTAACTGTCCTCCAGAGCTTCACCTGACTATATACTGTATTGCAACTTAAATCTCCTGCTTCTTTTTATTGTTATTGGTATTACTCAAGCTTGAAATACTCTTTATATACCTGAATATCTCATTTTCACTTCATATCCTAACTATCTTTGGATCAGACACCTATTTCTCCTTGAAACCTTCATTTTTCAAAGTAGACAAACTCATCTCTGTAATTTCACAATTTATCTAATATTATGACCCATAAAATGTTCTAGTCATAGCAACATTCTTAGAATATTAAGGACCCACACCACAGCTCCTTCCTGACCTTCTACCCTGCCAAACAACCATCCAAGTTGAGGCTCGCCTCTGACAGACATCAGTGGGCCTTTCTATACTGGACCTGAAGGCAGAGCCCTTCCTTATTGGATGAATCCCAGTACCCACTGATTGTATCATCTTGGGATCAAGTCACAGTTCTTTCTTGACCTTCTGCATCAGATCTACTAAATAAATTATATGATGCTCAAAGTAATTATTTTTGTCATTCTTTGAGGACAAGCTGAAAAAACAGATAGTAGCCTCCATCTTCCAGGAAATTAACTACAAAGACTCACAGCACAGCAAGAACACTAGAAAACCAATGGAAAAAGCATGTAGAAGCCCACCAAGCTCAATCAGTTAAAATAGTATCAATGAAGACAGACGAAAACACCAGTAAATATTTAAATAGTATCTTTAGTGACACTAAGATGAGGCTTTTCAAAAAATTCAAAGATATGTTAGCACAGGCAGTCATCAAAGAATAAGAAAGTATGAGAGTCAAACACAGACAGAAATGAAGAATATAGGTGGTAATATTTTAAAAGTCAATAAAATCTTTCAATGGAAACAGAAACTGAGCAAATATTAAGTAGCTCCAAAATGAGAAAGAAAAAAATCACTAGGAAATAGCAAAATATATATCATAGTCCTAAAAAAAGGAGAACAGTATATCAGAAATGTGGGATATGCTTAGTAGAAACACTATAAGAATCATCAGAATTCCTAAGAACAGGAAAGCAAATGTCATGAAGAAGTAATAACTAAAGAAGCCACTGATAAAAATTTCTTAGAATTGTAGATTATAGGCATGGAGATTCAAGAGGCCCAAAGGATTCCAATGAAAATAATCTAATTTGAAAAAATCAAAGGCATATTATAGTCAAAATGACATAATGCAAAGATAAGGACAATATTAAAGCAGCAAGATCAAAAAGGAATTTACATATAAAGAAAAACCCAGAAGATGTACAACAATCTATCAATACTCTGCAAGCCAACCAACATGGAAGAAGACAATATAAAAACTGAACAAAATGAACACCTTACTAAGAACACTCTATACATTTAGTTTATCATTTTGATTTGACGAAACTATATAGAGCTTCATGGACAGACAACAGTGCAGGGAATTCTTGATCTTAAAACCAGTTTTGTAATAAATGATAAAAGAATTTATTTAAAGAACAGAACAAACTTCCCCAAATTTGGCATTGAATATAGCACTCATTAATGATGTATAAAATCTACATAGTTGTTTTCCACTAGAATAATAAAAGTTGAAAATGCATAGAATTGGGGGCCGGGCGGTGGCACTGGAGGTAAGGTGCCTGCCTAGCCTTGTGCTAACCTAGGACAGACCGCGGTTCGATCCCCCGGTTCCCCATATGGTCCTCTGTGCCTGCCAGGAGCAACTTCTGAGCGAATAGCCAGGAGTACCCCCTGAGAGTCACCGGGTGTGACCCAAAAACAAAACAAAACAAAAAAAAAAAAAAGAAAGAAAAAGAAAAAAAAGAAAATGCATAGAATTGATTACCACAAATTGACTTCATTAATTTATTTTCTGCTATTTCTATCTGCCATTCACTTAAGTTTGATTGGGACCAAGTAATATGAAATATATGTTTTAAACCAGCCTAGGGGACAGGTTGTTTGTGGGGTGAAAGGGAGCTTGGGAATATTTCTGGAAGGAAGAGAACATTGGAAATAGGCTTGGTATTGGAATATCATATGACTCAAACACTTCTGTTATGTACAACTTTGTAAATCATAGTTTCCTACTAAGCATCCCTGGAGAAGAAAGAAAGTTCAGAGAAATAGTTAAATGTGAACCCTTTGTAGCTGCAGGAACAAAATTATAGTGACTGTAACCATCATAAACTATATTGATGTTTGATAGGTCAAGTATTAAAATATTTTTGTAATAAATGGAAATTAAGTCTGAATATTTTAGAAGGAATTCTTTTCTTACAAACTTGTTGGCAGCTGTCTCATATCTAGTGGTCCCCAGATATTTGTGTAATAGATGAGTGAGGGAACAGGTATGAATAAATCTACTGGCTGGATAGGTAAATAGCTGGTTTCATTTTCAGCTTTCCCTTTAAGCATATAGGTTATATATTTTGATGACCCTCATTTCTCTTCTTCTCAGCCCTATTGCTCGCTACACCTTCACTTGAAGGTTTCTGAGAATCCCTATACCTCTGGGATTATTGCCAGCCGAGATACAGCTCCCAGCATTATAGTGGCCTCAGGTAAGACATGTGTAGTTTGCTCCATGTTTTAAATTATGTTTATTTTTGGAGCTAGGTGCCTGTTCTTGAAACTTAATGGGGATGCTAAATATATTTTTGAAAAGAACCTAAGCCACTGTCCTTGAAGAAAGTACACAGGAAATACTGCTCAGATGTGAACCTTGTATTCTGGGTATATCCCTTGAAATGTAAACAGCCAATAATAGCTTGTTGTTAACATTTATTAAAAAAAATATGATTCACTGGTGGTGATATGCTTTCTAGGTAATATCGGTTCTGAACTGTCAGACAGTGACATCAGCATGTTTGTGTCTTCAGATGCCGGGAACACTTGGAGACAGGTAAGAAAGTTTGGAGTCTAGTCATTACAGTTTGAGTGATATGAACTAGTCCAACTGTTCCCTGTAAAATAAAAATATAAATAAGGTGCTGGTTAAGTCCTCCCCAGGCACTCTGTTTCTAACTCCTCTCAGGCAGATGAATTTGATGAAGCAGGTAGCAGCGGAGAAATAATATACCAAGTAGTGAGGAAAAGATTAACTGGAGTCAGCCTAATTTTTTCCCTCATGGTCTCTATGTGTTGCCTATGTTCCTAGTCCTTATTCTCTCTCTAGTCCAAAGCCAGACTCATTTCTTTATTCAAACCAACTCCCAATCCCAGGTAGAGGAAGGTCAATTCAAATACAAAAGTAACTATTCAGTGGATTTTACATCTCAAAGAAAGAGGGTAGGGAAAAAGGAAGTTGGAGGAAGGGTTCACCTTATAATTCTCATTTTAGAATTGAATTAATACAGTCTAAAAGGGTTTTAATTGTATTTTATTTTATTTTATTTTGGGTTTTGGGCCACAGCAGGTGACTCTCAGGGGTTACTCCTGGCTATGTGCTTGGAAATTGCTCCTGGCTTAGAGGACCATGTGGGACACCAAAGGATTGAACCGTGGTCTATCCTAGGCTAGCATGTGTAAGACAGACGCCCTACCACTTGCACCACCTCTCCAACCCCAATTGTTTGTATTTTTATTTTTGGAATTTAATCAATGGCAGCCATATAACAAATTTATGTGTACAAATTTTTTGTTTGTTTTTTTGGGCTACACCCGGTGACGCTAGGGGTTACTCCTGGCTATGCGCTCAGAAGTCGCTCCTGGCTTGGGGGACCATATGGGAACCGGGGGATAGAACCGCGGTCCATCCTAGGCTAGCGCAGGCAAGGCAGGCACCTTACCTCCAGCGTCACTGCCCAGCTCCCACAAAATTTTTGATTGAAAATAAGACCAGATTTAATTGGACTGAATTTTCCCTATAAAAGAAAAGTAGAATCCCAAAATGTTTCTTTTAGAGAACATGGAGCCTGGAATATCTACCTTGCCCTAGGTTGCCTCCATAATTCATCCTGGCCTTTTAGTCAGCATAATGAAGAATTCAGTGATAGAGAAATAATCATTACCCAGGTGGTATTCTGAGATGTTTAAATCTCATGTGCAAAAGACAGAGTAATAAACATCAGTGTGCATATGTTAAGAAAGAAGAAGTGAAATCACTTTATACCAGTGTGTTTAGCTTAAATGCTCTCTCTAAGCTCAATGAAAATTAGATACACATGGCATATAAACTAGGTATTTAATGAGGTTTAGCAATCATAAGAAGGTATGTGCCTAATGTTTGGTTGTTACACTTCAATAAATAAGTTTTAATAATCCACTGACATTTAATTATCATATACTAACTAGCCCATAAATTGAAATCTAATGCACAGGTAATCACACAGCCATGAGAACACTGCTTTAAAAATTAGTGATGTCCATGTCATGGCTCATTTGCCACTGGCTTTTGAATATTCATAGATCCTCAATGGGATGTGCATGTTTTGTGAAAAAACACAGCAGGAATAAAGTAACAGGAAATCCTGGGGCACTTGTTCTGGTCACTAAATAGAAATGTTAACTATTAGATTTTTCACGAAGAATATAAAACCATGATCACTGAGTTGTCCAAGCAAAACAAAGTAATCATAATCTTCATTTCTATAATCTTATAACCATATGGTAAAAGAAGTATAGCAAAGTAGTAGAAATGTTTATATCTCTAGGAAAACTCTAATAACTCTGTTAACTATGTTAACAAAGCACCTATAGATAGTAGTGTGCTTTCAAAAAAGAAAGTACTTAGAAACTGTTTAGACATCAATTTGGTTTTTCCACATATGAAGCAAGCTCCAGTGGCACATGGGCCCAGAAATGATCATGCTATTTTGACAAGAGGTACTTTTTTTTTAAGTTGGTAAAGAAACTTTAAATTGGACATCTTGTACTTATACTTGGATTTGGACTCAATACTAGAAAAACAGGGGGCTGAGGCGATAGCACAATGGTAGGGCGTTTGCCTTACATGCAGCTGACCCAAGATGGATCTGGGTTCAATCCCCGGTGTCCCATATGGTCCCTCCTGCCTGCCAGGAGTGATTTCTGAGCACATAGCCAGGAGCAATCCCTGGGTAATCACTGGGTGTGGCACAAAAACAAACAAACAAACAGAAAAAAAACAATAAAATACTAGAAAAACCAGAGATGATTACTTC
>PVKC010053179.1:0-10168 GCA_004027635.1 Crocidura indochinensis
CTTCTTTTTTTTTTTTTTTGGTTTTTGGGCCACACCCGGCAGTGCTCAGGGGTTACTCCTGGCTATCTGCTCAGAAATAGCTCCTGGCAGGCACGGGGGACCATATGGGACACTGGGATTCGAACCACCCACCTTTGGTCCTGGATCGGCTGCTTGCAAGGCAAACACCGCTGTGCTATATCTCCCGGCCCAGATCATCTTCATTTTGCTTCTTTTGTGAAAACAGAAATATCATCAACTCACTCTAGTCCCAAAATCTTAGGAATAAATGATGAGCCTTATATGAGCCAAAAATCAAAAGAGTTGGGTCAGAGTTCATAGAGTAGGCTCTCTCCTGACCAAAGGTCAAGTTTTTTGAGGGGGAAGGGGGCATGCCTAGCAGTTCTCAGGGTTTACTCCTGGCAGGTCTTGGATGACTATATGGGATGCCAGGGATTGAACCCAGGTTGGCCACATGTAAAACAAGTGACCTACTTACTGTACCATCTCTTCAGCCTCAGCCAGGTTTTTGAGGTTTCATTTCTGCCTTTACTTTAGACCAGCATTTTGTTTACCTTTGCCTTCTTAGTATCACATATGTCCTGTGCATTTCTCATGCCTCTCACCTAAACACATTCTCTATTGAGGCTCAAAATTGTTAAGTAGCAAACTCTTTAACAATGAGAAAATTCTTCCTCAGATGACTTGGGACAGATTGGAGCCAAATCATTTCCTCTACTCCCTGAGCACATTGTTTCCCTCCAGTGACTTCTGCAATCCAGAAACAGCTGAAAATTCCAGTAAAGCAACCTCTGGTCCAATCCCTCAAGCTATCCTTACCCTTTTGTTTTTCTCTCTAGAGGGAGCAAAGAAAAATCCTTGAATGGCTGCCATGCTACTTCATTTCCAAACGTCTGTTGATGGAAGTATGAGCCAAATAGTCCTTATTTTTTACTGGAGGAGAAAAAGAGAAGTGGATGAAAGGAACATGTGAAAAATGATGGAGACAAATCTGAGTGAAGGAAATAAAGTTACACAATGGAAAAAATTGAGCAAAGAAGACAGCTTATGCAATGTTATTGACATGAGTCATTAAGAGGGCTTAAGTTCACCTGGCCTTTCACTTTGGGTGAGCCAGAAAGCAAAGTTATTTCAATATTTAGTTTGTTCTTACTTAAATCTAACATAATACGAGAACATCAGGATATATTAAAATGATACTCTGAGTTGAAGTCCACCAATAGAACATTACTTCACAAGTGTGCAGCCTCAGTGGTGCATATTCTGCACAATACAATTATTGTCATTCAAATTTATAAAATCATCTTTCATTTGCCCTTTATAGGGCCTCCATTTGACTGTGGTGCCTGGGAGACTGGTCTTTGTGGAATCAATGCTTTCTCTCCTTCCAGTCAGAGTAGCTAATGGGAATTTTTTGTTTTTGTTTTTGGGTCACACCAGGCAGTGCTCAGGGGTTACTCCTGGCTCTATGCTCAGAAATTGCTCCTGGCAGGCACAGGGGACCATATGGGACACCGGGATTCGAACTGATGACCTTCTTCATGAAAGGCAAACGCCTTACCTCCATGCTATCTCTCCGGACCCTAATGGGAAATTTTAACCTGGGAACTGAACACAGAATGATGCAGAGAGATTTATGACTATGACTCCCTTTTTTTTTCTTTTTCTTTTTTTGGTTTTTCGGGTCACACCCGTTTGATGCTCAGGGGTTATTCCTGGCTAAGTGCTCAGAAATTGCCCGTGGCTTGGGGGACCATATGGGACACTGGGGGATTGAACCACTGTCCTTCCTTGGCTAGCGCTCACAAGGCAGACACCTTACCTCTAGTGCTACCTCGCTGGCCCCTATGACTGACTCCCTTTCTAATGGCTCACTATGAGTTGACTGCTTTTGTACTCAGAAAGCCACAGTGCTCAGGAGATTAGTGTTCTTTTCTTTTCTCTTCATGAAACTATGCTCCTCCCCTTTGTCATTGCAAGGGTAGGCAATGGGGAACAGAATCCCACTGTGGCTGGCTTAGGCTATTGTATTACCTTTTTCCAATCCTGTAGACCTCATCTATATCTGTGTAAATAGATGAGTCCTTTAAAGTTTCCTTCATTTAAAGTTTCTCTTCATTCATTCATGATTTCTTCCATCCTTAAATGGGTTGTTTTGTAAGGAGCTTCCTAGTTCCTACCAAAGCAAAAAAAAAAATGGTTTTGGTTTTTAGGCCACACCCAACAAAGTTTGAAGCTCATTCCTGATTTCTGCATTTAGGGATCATTCCTTCAGGGTCTCAGGGGACTATATGGGGAGTAGGCTGATTGTGCTTTGTTTCTAGGAGCTCTTTGCTATGAATCATGTTTCCCTTTGTCTGAACTATTTCTTAGGGCATCTTAGGCATCTTCTACATCACCTTTAAAATACATATAGCTTAGTCACATGCACAGAGATGATTTATATTTTTTATTTTTGCTGCTGACCTCAAAATCCCCCCTCAGTTTGCTACCTTTTGTCAAAGTCACACTACCAGATCCATTAAATGAATCACACATCTATTAACACAGTCTGTCCAATACCAGTACTTTATTTCCATTATTTTATTTCTTATGGTAAACACAATGTGGCACAATGGAAAGCTAATGTTTTTGGAATCTCTAATCCAGGCTCGGTTTATTGTATACTATGAAAAAAAAAGCAACACTACCTACTCAAAGTCTTCAAGAACCACTGTCATCATCTATAAACGTGAGACGTGGAATCACTACATGCCTGCCTTCTCTCCTTTGCTCCTTTCTCCTTTCCCATCATCACCAGTCAGACCAAGTTGAATGTTCTTATTTTTATTGTTGTAGTTGGCATACAACAGTGCTCAGGGATTACTCCTGGTTCTGCTCTCAGGGTTTATTCCTTGAGGTGTTCATGTGGCCATGTGGTATGCTGGTATTGAACCTGGGTTTGCCATATATAAGACAAGTACCCTGCTCCTTTATTGCACTTTTTTATTTGTTTGTTTTTTTGGGGTCACACCCGGCAGCGCTCAGGGGTTACTCCTGGCTCCATGCTCAGAAATCGCTCCTGGCAGGCTCAGGGGACCATATGGGATGCCGGGATTCAAACCAATGACCCTCTGCATGAAAGGCAAGCACCTTACCTCCATGCTATCTCTCTGGCTCCTTATTACATTGTTTTTAATTTTTTTAATTTATTTTTATTTTTATTTTTTTTGGTTTTTGGGTCACACCCGGCAGCGCTCAGGGGTTACTACTGGCTCTATGCTCAGAAATTGCTCCTGGCAGGCATGGGGGACCATACGGGGCACCGGGATTCGAACCGATGACCTTTTGCATGAAAGGCAAAGGCCTTACCTCCATGCTATCTCTCGGGCCCCCTTATTACATTTTTTTAGCCCCAAGCCAAGATGAGTCTTTTGTCCCCAATTCAAAGACTATCACAAACAGTAAAATAAAGCCATGTTCTATCTAGAGGAAGAGACTATGGAAAAGAAATATGGTATGAGGGTTAGCTATATTGGCAAAATGAACCAGACTCATGACCATTATTAAATAGAAGAAATGGTGATAACTACGGCATCTCAGAAAAAATATTTAAGGAGATATAAAAATTATAAAACATTCCAATTTTACATGTCAGAAAGTGAAGTTGGTGCTTCATGGCCATTTCATTAGAACATTTTAAAGAAAAAAGTTTATCCAATGTAAAAATTAGTAAACTAAGTAGAGGAATATAAAAAATGGTATGATTTCTTCCATCCTTAAATGAGCTGTTTTGTAAGGAGCTTACTAGTTTATATCAAAGCAAACTAATTGTTTTTGGGGCCACACTCAATAAAGTCTGGGACTTATTCCTGGTTTCTGTATTCAGGGATCATTCCTTCAGGGGCTCAGGGGACTATATGGGGTGCTAAGAATAGAACTTGGGTTAGTCACATGCAAGGCATGTTCCCTACCTGCTGTATCATATGGCCCCCAAAACAAAAATATTAAAAATATGACCTTAGCATAATTCAATCCTCGTGGAATAATACAATTTACTTATTACTGTTTTATAGTATTTCTTTCAGTTACCTTTGCTGAAGAGTGGGGGCATACGAGACACTTCCAAGTATCCCTACAAGGTAGTCTTAATTTGAACTGAAAGGTAACTCATGAGTTAAGGACAGGAATATTTGCAACACCCCTGAGGCTCAGTGTGTCCATCACAGGCTTTCTCTAATTGTGTTTGGGCAATGGAGCAAACTAGCTGTTGTGAAGAATTTCATTAGGGTCATGAGGATTATAATACCTGCAATACCTTCTTAAAAGGGTTGCCATAAAATAGTTCAATGGCAAAACTTAAAAACCTAGTCTCCTGCACACGGTAAACATTCCAAAACAACATTGTCTTATTATCGTTTAGGAGTCTAGAGTTTGTGTACAATTTAGATGAAAGTTTTTTTTTTAATTTAGAAATCCATTATGGTTGACATATTCTTAGTTGGTCATGCCAACTATTACAGTATCCACAGGCTTATTTTCCACCTACTTTACACCTGTCTCAATGATAAATAGTGAAGTAGCTGACAACACTAAGGACCAAATAGTACAATGGAAATATGGCGCAGCTATTTAAGTTGCTTGAAGTCAACTATATGTTCAACAAAATAAAATAATGCAGACGAATATATACATATATATATGTGTGTGTGTACTTTCCCCCTTACAATATGTCCCTTAAATTTAAGCCAAGAATTTCATCTGGTGCTCAACCAAAGAAACAGCCAAGACCATCTGTTCCAACTCTGGGAAAATTCTAGCTGTGTTGAACTTACTGAGAGATGGCACAAAGTACATAAAACCATGTAATCTGTACAGAATGATTTAAGAGATTTTTAATGATAATTTGTTCTACATGCTGACTCTAGGACTCAATATCCTAAAGTAGTCCAATACCAGTGTCACACACTATTGCATGTACCTTCATGTTGCCAGACTCCAAGCATAAATGAATAGTACTTCTTAACAATGCCAGTAAAACTATAACGTCAGGGTCTGGAGCTATAGTACAGCACATAGGCTCTTGCCTTGTACACAGCTAACCTGGGTTCAATCCCGAGCACCCCAGACCCCAATACCAGGAGTGATCTCTGAGCTCAAAACCAGAAGTTAGCCCTGAACACCACTGGGTATGGCCAAAAACTAAACTAAACAAAAAACCCTCTGGTGTCAATTTGGATATTGCTGAGATCTCATAGCTTTGATATCTGTGCTGCCATGTTTCTATCAATAAATTTCTCTTATCAATATTGACATTGTTTATACTTTCAGTTATGTATATTAAAAATACTACCTACCACCTTATAGGCTCTGTGAACTACTCTAGGGAAACAGAGGAGAGGAAAAAATAGCAGGCTTTATCACCTCATGAAGAAACAAACAAACAAACAAACAAAAAAAGCAAGCAAGCAAGATTTTTAATTGTTCAAGAAATTTAGGTAAACTGACTGGAGTTTCTCCCTGAGAAGGTGACTTGAGAGCAAAAACTTGAACAAGGCTCTAGTCCTATTAGATTCTAGAGGTAGAGGCAGAAGAAGCAGTCAGCAGAACAGTGTAGGGTTTGTGGCAAGAATACATAACAGAGGCTGGTGAATTCAAGTAAGTAAAGGGAAAAATCAGGGATGAATTTTGAGCAGTCATTATCAAACTTACATCCAATAGCTTCATTCTGACTTGGTGCTGAAAACAGATTGTAGAGAGTCAGGGCAGAAATAAGCAGGCTGTGAAGAAACTCTTGCAATAATTGAGGCAAAATACAATGTTCGCTGAAATACATAAAGTGGTAAGAAGCAATTGAATCCTGTTTATATTTTGAAGGGAGAGTCATAGAATTTGTTGATAAATTGAAGGTGGATGATGAAAGTTAAAGCAATCTTTAGCAATCAGAGAGGGCAGGTTTTTGATGGTTAAAACAGAGATGATGCTTGTCTGGGAGCCGGGCGGTGGCGCTGAAGGTAAGGTGCCTGTTGCCTTGCCTGCCGCTAGCCTAGGACGGACCACGGTTCAATCCCCCGGTTCCCCATATGGTCCCCCGTGCCTACCAGGAGCGACTTCTGAGCGCATAGCCAGGAGTAACCCCTGAGCGTCACTGGGTGTGGCCCAAAAACCAAAAAAAAAAAAAAAAAGAATCTGAATGTCATCACCATGAAATTAAGTCTGAAAAGAAAAAAAGAGGCCCCAAGAGTCAGTACTGGGACTCCAACCTTTACAGATTATAGATATGAGAAGAAACTATAAAAAATGACCGAGAAGAATTAGTCCCAGAGTTAGAAAGAAAATCTGAAAGTGTGATTTCTTGAAAGTCAAGAGAAGTTTTTTTTTTATAAAAAGAAGAGACTGAAGCAGGAGAGATGGTAGAGCAGGCACAGTTGGTTTGCCAGCATGTGCCAACCCAGGTTCAATCCTTGACACCCACCAGGATTGCTGAGTGCAGACAGCAAAGCTTAGCACCAAATTTACAAACAAATAAATAAATAATAAAGAAGAAGGAAAGGAGGGAGAAAGGGAAAAAGGAATGAAAGAAAGAAAAACGAGAGAGATTGTGGGGCTAGAGAGAATGGAAGAAGTCAGTGACATACATCTATAATGCTTTTTACTCCAGAATACTTCATTCTGGTAGTCTCTGACCAGCTACACTTCCCCTGTAGACATGTTTGCAACCCTCTCCATCTGTCACCTTCTCAGACTGCTGAATACTAAGGAAGCTCAAGAAATGGAAATAAGGATGGAAGAACAGAAATGCTAGAAATAATCTTATTAAATGGGTAATATAAAGCAGTATTCCTCCTCACAAAATGCAGCATCATTTGATACATTTTCTGCAAGTGATACTCATTTGGTCCCATAGCAAAGCACTGCTGTCCATATCCATGCAGGAATTCCTGCTTCTGCTTAGTGTTGGCTGTGAAGAAGTGAGGGGAGCGTTGATATTAAGCAATGAATTTCATAAAGTCAGAACCATCTTTAATCAGTGGAGGATCCTTCAAACAACAAAGAACAATTAACAATCCTTCCTTGACAACACCTAACAATGTACCCCAATGTCAGGGCACCTTGGAAGAAGCCTGTGACATGCACTCTTCTTCAGCCTGAGTTACTCACATCTGTCTACTCTGGGTGTGCAACTGTTTCCCTTTGCTTTTGTGATGAACTCCATCTCTGGACTATACCAGAATTCCCACTTAAAGTGTGTAATTCTTTTACAAATGTGTCTCCCTGGAGAAAACTATACTTTTTGTGGAATGCATTATCTCCTCCCACATATTTTATTTTAATAGTTAAAAATTGTATGAGGTACTATGGTTTACAATACTGTTCATTATATGGTTTCATTCATGGATTCTCCACTGATGTATTTCCTCCACCATTATATTTTGTTTTGTTTTGCTTTGTTTTGTTTGGGGGCCACATCAGATTGTAGTTCTGCACTAAGGAATTGCTCCTTGTGTTGCTCAGGGGAACAACTGGGATACCAGGAAACGAATCCCAGTCAGCCATCCATGTGCAAGGCAAATGCCCTACCTGCCTTCTGGTTCCACCACTATATATATTTTTTAAAAAAAATCTTGATTTTGTGTTTGCCATCTCCTGAAATACTTTTATGCATGAGAGGACTTCAGTATCCAGGCCATAGTAGTTGTCCCTGTGGGTTTTTGTAATTCTGAACTCCTAGGGCCCCTTATTGGGGAGTTTGTGGTGGGCCCAGCAGAAGCATGATAGGGGCATTCTCTAATGGCTATTATTCTCCTTGGTGGCATTCCATGCCCTTGAACTTGCTGCCAGTCAATACCTGCAAGTCAGCAATTTCACTTGTAGCTAGACAGTGAGTATAAATATATCATCTATCAGACCCTAATTATTCTAGAGAAGAAGATTGGAAAGAAGAGCTGATATCCATGTATGTTGCAAGGATGACACGCAAATTCGTGAAGCGTTCCATATAAAAAAAAAGAAAAAAAAACAGTAGAGGAACTCTTAAAACACACACACGTGTGTATATAAACACACGCACAACTTTTAGGAAAGTTGAAGGTAAGGTGCCTGTTGCCTTGCCTGCCGCTAGCCTAGGACGGACCACGGTTCGATCCCCCGGTTCCCCATATGGTCCCCCGTGCCTGCCAGGAGCGACTTCTGAGCGCTTTTTGTGATTTGGGCTGAAAGATGAAGTCAAACACTGCCACTTTCTACCTGAGTGGTCTAGGGCTTGACTCTATCCTTCAGGGCCATCGCAACTTCCTTGGAAAGAGCCAAGCCAAAACTCTTCAAGGAGGAACATTTCTAAATGAACAGGGACAAAGAGACTCAAAGAGGCAAAGAACCTTTGGGAAGCATAAATCATACTAATGAACCAAGATAAATAAGACGTGGAACTTTCTGGGTCTGTGTTCATAGAAGTACTATGTATAAAAATCCATCCATAGATGAATGGGTGAGCAAAGTGTGGTGTCTCCATGCTCAATGGATTATTTGTCTTACAATGGAAAGAAATCCTGTCACCTACTACAAATAAAATAAACCTTAAAATGTAAGAGTGGGGCACTCATAAAAGGATAGATACAATGTGAATTGATGTATATGGGGCATCTAAAGTAGTGAAATTAATGGTAACTATGTAGTATGGGACAACTGTAAGGAGAAAGCAGATTGTTGTTAGTTTGTCTTGCAGACTTGAAAAGTCCTGGAGATCAATTATGCCAAAAATGTAAATATACTTAACACTACAGAAATAAATACTTTTCTTTTTCAGTTTGGGAGCCATATCACTCAGTGATCCGGGTATTCTAGGCTCTGGGCACAGGAATCTCTCCTGGCAGTGCTTGGGGGACCATATGTAGTGTCTAGGATTGAACCAGGGATATCATATCAGGTAAGTACGAATCAGGGATTAAGAGTCTCTATGCTATCTCCCCAGTTCAGAACTAAATATTTAAAAGCAAGAAAGATAGAAACTGGGACCAGAAAAATAACTCCAACCTTTGAGTTCATGCTCTGCATGCAGAGGTCAATGTTTGGCTCTTGGCACTGCATGGTTCCCTGAGTACCACTGAGAGTGATTCCTAAGTGCAAAGCTGAGAGAAGTCTCCTAGCAACACTGGATAGAATCCAAGACATACTCTCCCAGCAAAGGAGATAAAGTTGAGGGTGTAATTCAGTGGGAGAACTTAGGTTTTGCACATATAAGTTCCTTGGTTCATCTCCTACTCTCACTCCCAATGATCAAGTTGGTAAATTTATATCTATATTTTTTTCCTGAAAGACCTCACATTTTGCACAGTTGTACATCAGAAATAACAGAAACTATGAGAAGAAGGGTGTTGAGCAACCTTCTCATAGTATGCAAAACTTTATTTTATTTGACTATTTATTCTGTTTTATGTACACACTGGGAAGTGCTCAGGGGCTACTTTTGGCTCAATGGGTGGAAGTTGCCCCACGCACTACTCAGAGAACATTTTAATGATCTGAGTCAAACATGGAGCTTTCACATGTAAAGCATATGCTTCAGTCCTTTGAAGTATCTTCCTGACACCATATTATTCATCTCTATAAAAATAGAACATAAATAGTGGGACCGGCATGGTGGCGCTAGAGGTAAGGTGTCTGCCTTGCCAGCGCTAGCCTAGAACGGACCGCGGTTCGATCCCCCCAGCGTCCCATATGGTCCCCCAAGCCAGGAGCGACTTCTGAGCGCATAGCCAGGAGTAACCCCTGGCGTCACCAGGTGTGGCCTCCCCCCCACCCACAAAAATAGAGCATAAATAAAAACAATAACTGTAACAATACTAAATCAGTATTTGTATCTAAGTTAAATCTGTGATGTTATCAGACTTCTTCCTTCTGATAGGGGACCAAACCATAGGTATAAATTATTTATTTATATTTTTTGGTTTTTGGGTCACATCTGGCAGCACTCAGGGGTTACTCCTAGTTCTATGCTCAGAACTTGCTCCTGGCAGGCTCTGGGGACCATATGGGGTGCCAGGATTCAAACGGCCGTCCTGCATGCAAGGCTAACTTTCTACCTTCATGCTAGCTCTCCGGCCCCAAATTTTTTAATTTTTAATTTTTTTGAAACCACTGTGATTTACAAAGTTCTCCATAATTGGGCTTCAGACATGCAATAATCTGG
>PVKC010053180.1:0-10163 GCA_004027635.1 Crocidura indochinensis
GTTTTTTTTTTGTTTTTTTTTTTGGCCTTACCCTTGTTTTTAATTAAGACTGAACTGAAAAGGATGGAGTTCAGGGTGTAGGATTCTAAAAACTTGAAACTTTATATTTTGAGTGAGAGATACTTGGGGCTTACTACTCCTTGCTCTACACTCAGGAATTACTCCTGATGGTACTCAGGGAACCATATGGGATATGACATATGGGTTGGGAATATGAAAGTGCCCCTTGCTCCCTGTACTCAATCCCTTAAAACTCTAGTTTCATTCAGGGTTGGATAGTTAAACAAAAGGTAAGGCACTTGCCTTGCATGCACATCCAACCCTGGTTCAATGTCTGGTACTGCAGTGGTTCCTTGAACATTGCCAGGAATTATCCCTGAACAGAAAACCAGGAGTAAAGCTGAGTACTGCTGGGTGAGGCCCAAACATTACCCATCTGAAATGTACAAAAAATAAATTTAATAAATGTAAAAACAAAATAAATTTAGTTTGAAGGTAATTTCAAAATGATGGATGTTTTCTGTTGTTCCCCATGTCTCCAACCCTGGCAAGGTCCACAGCACTGATGCTCATGGACTTACTTCTGGTTCTGCATTCAGGGATCACTCAGGGTGGGCATGGAGAACCATGGTGCCATGGTTGCATGCTCATCAGACCATCTCTCAGTTCCACTGATGGACATTTTCTAGCAAAATTTTTTCTTGTAATATATTTTTCTTTCTAAATTATCTTGAAATTAAATCTGAGGACATGTAAGTATTCCTTTAAATTTTTCTAAATTTGTATATATAGAAAAGTAATAGAAAAATTACTGGTTAGAAAAATGGTAAATTCAATGTACATTTATTAAACATAAACTTAGAAGTAATGTTTTACTACATGATTATTTTTTAAAATAGAGGCCACATCTGGTGGTACTTAGGAACTAAACAATGCTAGGAATAAAACTTGGTTCATTGTATTCCTATACTTGAACTTTAAAAGCTGCATATTTTGCAGAAGATAAACTTCCCTTTAAAAAGTGGTTTTTGTTCTGCAAATGTGTGAAGATCTATTTTGGTTTTCCTAGAGAAATACTATACTTCGGGGCCAGAGAGAGAGCATGGAGGCAAGGTGTTTGCCTTGCATGCATAAGGACGGTGATTCAAATCCCGGCATCCCATATGGTCCCCCGAGCGAGCCTGCCAGGAGCAATTTCTGAGCGTAGGCCAGGAGTAACCCTAAGTGCCACCAGGTGTGAACCAAAAACCAAAAACCAAAGGAAAAAAAAAGATATATACTTCAAAAACAGATTATGAAATTCTTTATAAAGATTTATTTTGTTTTGGGGCCACATCTGACTATGCTCAGGGTTCTCTGCTCAGGGTTCACACCTGCTCTTACCTGCTATACTATCTCTCCAAACTCTTGTAAGAGATTTTGATGCAATATACCATGTATTTAGTTAAACTTGTACAAGATGAAACTTGACACAAACTTTGAACTTCCTAAGAAAACTTCAAAGGAGTAATGAAAAACTAAACACTTCCAATACAAAATTGTTTAAAATTCAAGACATTACTTTTGCTAAGTTTCTTTTATGTGTGCTATTGACGCATATTGACAGGTTATTGTATACTTTGCTCACCTATGTATTTTTAACAGTTTTAAATGGATGTTTTCTCTGATTACTCGTTGAAACCTCATTTTACTCCATCAAAATGTTGAAGACTTTCTAGATTAAAAAAGTAACTATGAAATTAAAAGCAAAACTCAGAACGCATTTTAAATGAGTGACCACAAGGTTGCAAGGGTTAAAGTGCTCTCCTTGCATGCAGTCCACCCCAGTTCAATTGGGAGCAACCCTTGAGCACAGAGCTATGAACAGCTCTTTGAGCACTGCTGGGTATAGCCCCCCCCAAAACAAAACCAAAAAAATTCATCATACCCTAAGAGTCATACTACATTTTCAGTTAACAAGTGCTTTCATAAGATTATCTCACCTAATTCTCAGAACCTTGAGATTAATTAGGGCATTTGTTAGCAATTTGATAGCAGATAAAAAAAAAAGCTTATGTTTATGCTACAGGAAAGTAATGGGAATAACAGATGGACTGAATCTATTTTAAAGGTGGCAGAGAAGGAAAAGACTATCAAGTAAAAAGGAAGAAAAGGAAAAAGGGAAAGGTTCATGAAGGATATAAATATGAAAGTGATCATGATAGGAAAAAAGCTTAAACAAAAATACTGTATCCTGTACTAGCTAAAAAACAAAGGAAGAGAGGTGGCTCTGCCAACAATGAGTTGCTAACATTTCAGGACTCAAATACAGTTAAACCACAGCAGTCACTTTAATAAATAGACTCAGCTGAGAATAACTTGATTTTGTTTTTGCTTTGGGGGCCACATCCAGGGGTGCTCAGGGCTGACTTACTCCTGGCAGGACTCAGGGAACCATTTGGAGTGCAAGGGATCTAACCCAAGTAGGTCGTATGCATGACATATGCCCTATTTGCTCAATTATCTCTCTGGTCCCAGATGTGAACAAATTTAACATGAAAATTAAGAATAACAAACACATATTTACTAATATTAAGTGCTTATAATATAGAAAGCTAGCAAGACACAAAAGTGAACACAGTATGACAATGATATAAAACAAACTATATAAAGAATTGAAAAATATTTAAGAGCTCTTTGTTGTTCTTAGAATATGAGACTATAGGATACATGTTTACTATATATGCATTTTCTAAAAATTCTAATCTTATATATTTTCAAATTTCATGTATAGTCTTAGATTATGCTTTTTAATTACATAAATTACTAGAGGAGTAGGGATATTCACAGAGGCAACCAGGTCTGGGAATAAGAAAAATTCAGGGTTCTATTTTCAGTTTTGCCCTAATTATATGTGATTTTGGTCACGGCATTTATCTTCATTATATCCTGGTTATATTAGTTGTAAAATGTAGAACATGCTCAAAATGACCTTTCTAAGATCTGTGAAAGGAAGTTAGGGAATATACAGTTGTATTTATTTTGGCCATATAGTCAAACTAAGCTATTAAAATTTTTAAAACTTAAACTATGAATTTTATGGTAATCTTCATGAGAACCGTAACAAATGCTTCCATTCATCTATTAACAGGGATTATTCATAAAGCACATCGATCTTATTTAGAAGTTTCTAAGTCTACTGCATAATTAAAAATTAAAAATGTTTTTAATTAATTTTTTAAGTCTTATTTCTGTAATGTATTTGAAAAAATATATTTTATTTCCGAGTACACAGAGGCCTAAATGTACACAGGACACAGACTAAATTAACCACTTAGTTTTAGGTCTTTAACAAACCTTAATGCAAGTTTTTCCACCCCCAGGTCACTGAAGATAATGAATCCAGGTATTTATCTCTCTGACTCATTCTAGAGGGAAAATGTAAGATGACTTGAAAATGTGCCAACCACGAGGAAAATGCACTGCTGCTCAGAGTCACCACATAATTTCTCTGCTCTTCATTCATTATAATCAGGTAGTACTGTTCCATTAAGGACACTGACCAAAACGCTGCACTATTCAAATTCATTTATAAAAAGTATCCAAAATATTACTAGAAGCCCACAATCCTGAAATCAAAAGCTATCATTGCACCTCATCTCTATCTCCAAGTACTCCTTGACCTCTCCTCGTTAGAGCTCACCTTGTCCTTGCAGGGCCTCTGACAGTTCTGTGCTGCACACACAGCATTCTCGTCATCAGATTCCTCAGCTCCTGACCAGTCATACTTTGAGGGGATGTCCAGCACCTTTTTCTCCCTCTTCTTCTCAGTATTCTCTTTCACCAGTTCAACCTTGGCTGCAGCAGCCTTTTCCTTTTTTTTCTTCCTCTCTTCTTCTTTAGCTAGTTTCTTGGCGAGCTTATTTAGTTCTTTTGATTTTTCTGCATTTAATTTTAATTTCTTCTTTTTAGGTTTATCCATTTTCTTCAATTCTTTGGACTTCTGTTTTCCTTCTCCAAAAAACTGTTCTGCCTTCTCTAGCTTCCGTTTCCGTTTCTTCTCTGAAGAATCTTTTCCTTTTATTTTCAATGGTTTTTCTTCCATGCTGTCATCCTTAAAAATAACGAATTAGAGACTACTTAAAACTTTACAAAAACAAAAATAAAACATGTAGAAGTTTAATAAGAGAATCCTTCGGGTCTAGAGTGACAGTATAAGCAGGGTGTTTGTATTGCACGTGATCTATCCAGGTTTGGTCCCCAACATCCTGAACCCACTAGCAGTGATCCCAAATACAGAACCAGGAGTAATTTCAAGCACTGCCAGGTGTGGCCCCAAACAACCACCACCAAAAAATGAAAACAAAACAAAAAATAAGGGGGTGGGGAGATTCTGAATAAGCAAGTTTAGAGAGCCAGAAACTGTAATAGATTACCTATAGGGAAATGGAAAGACAGGACACTTAATGAGTGCATGATTTCTGGTTGGGTTAAATTAAGTGTCAGAAAGGGACCGGACAGACAACACAGGGTTAAGATGCTTGCCTGGCACCCGATAAACTGGCTTGATCCCTGGCATTGCATATGGTCCCTGGAGCACTGCCAGGAGAAATCTCTGAGAATAGAACCAAGAGTAAGCATTGAGCACTGCCAGTTATGATCAACCAAACAAACAAAAAGCTAACAAACAATACAGCAGCTAAGACACTTGCTTTACATGAAGTCGACGGGGTCCCATCGAGCACTGAACTAAATATTGTACCCATCATCAACAACAGTAGTCACTCCTGTGCACAGAGCCATTCTATAATTTAACATTTAGTCTGCTTCCATATTTTAACTATTGTACTAAGCATGGCAATGAACACAGCTGTGCCTATCTTTTCAAAGGAATGTTTTTGTAATTGGAGGGTGATGTCAAGAAGTGGCAATATGAGATCATATGGAAGCTCAAGGGGAGGGGAGGGGAGGGAAAACACTACCAAGCATTGTTCAGTCTCACCTATGTTCTTGATCAAACAGGAGACTTCTATCAGTGCAAGGGCCAGAGATGTAATCTGCTAGTGTCATATGCCAGGGATTCTATGGGCTATTCTAGCAGTGCTGCTCCTGGCAATGCTAGAGAATCAGGTGGTACCTGGAATCAAACCTAAGTTGGCATATACTATACATGCAGAGAGGCATGCATAGTTGTTGGCAGATGCTGGTCCCTGGAAGCTCTATTCCTTTTCAGGGGTGAGGGGGTAACATGAGGTAAAGGCACACCTGGGCAATGCTCAAGTGTTACTCCTAGCTCTGCACTCAGGAATCACTCCTGGTGGACTTGGTGGCTCATATGGGATACCAGGGATCTAACATGGGCTGGTCATGTACAAGGTAAACACTCTACCCCCGCACTATTTCTGTGGCCCAGGAAGTTCTTTCTGTTCGTAACTTTGGGAGAAAATCTTCAAGCTTCTTTCCACAAAGGCTGAAGAGAAGACATTACCACCAATAGTGCAAGCATGGTTCTTTTAAACTTCTTTCCTACTATAGGTTGTTTTCCACCTTTCTTATATGTGCCTTTCTCACTGCCATCATCAAATATCTCATAGATGATGTATAAAACTGTTATTTTGATTTGCATTTCCCTGGTAAGTGGTGATAAACACTTTCTTATATATATGTACATCTTCTACCCAAAAACTGTTTATCATCTCTCCCCAATTGTTCTGAAACATAACCACAGGTGTCTAAGGGCTTATTCATGGTTCTCTGCGTGCAAGACATAAACCTTTACAATTTTAATAGTCAAAGTATGTCAGTAACAGAAAAAAAATCAAGTAAATATTATGCAAACATGAGCTTGCTAGGTGCAGTGGCTTTATATATCAATATAACAAATGTTATCCTACTGTAACCATATGACTTAAGCTATAATACTTTTTAAAAACCATGAGCTTGGGGCCGGCAAGATAGCATGGAGGTACGGCATTTGCTTTCCATGCAGGACAGTGGTTCAAATCCTGGTATACCATATGGTCCTCCATGCCTGCCAGGAGCGATTTCTGAGCATAGAGCCAGGAATAACCCCTGAGCGTGCTGGGTGTGACCCAAAGACCAAACACCAAAAACCAAAACACACACACAAACAAACAAACAAACAAACAAACAAACAAAAAACCAACCAACCATGAGCTTGATAGGTGACTGAGCTACCTAGTCACTAAGAAATAGCAGTTATGGGGATGGATGGATAAAACAATGCATAGGGCATTTGCCTTGTATACATTTGACCCAGGCTCAATCCCCAGAATTCCATATAGTCCTCAGCACTGCCAGGATTAATTCCAGAGTGCAGAGTCAGGAGTAACCCCTGAGCACCAACAGGAGTGTCCCAAAATAAAAGACGTAACTGTTGCGAAAACTCATTTTTTTTTTTTAAAAACGGGGTTAAAACAAAAGTTTTTGGAGCCACAGCAATAGCACAGCGGGTAGGATGTTTGTCTTGCATGTGGCCCGCCCAGGTTTGATCAACAGTATCCCATATGGTCCCTGAGCCTGCCAGGAGTGTTTTCTGAGCACAGAACCAGGAGTAACCCCTGAACGCTGCCAGGTGTAACCCCCAAAATAAAAAGCAACAACAAAACAAAACAAAAAAAAACCCAGAATGTTTTGTTTGCTATCAATAACAAAATTCAGTAACACATTCAAGGCCATGTGCTTTAACCACTAAGAACATCCTCCACAGTGAGACTAAGGAATACAAAGAACATTACAGTGCAAGTGTCTCAAGTTTACCACACCACATTTCAACAAGATATTTAACTACTTCTTATTTATGTGCAAAATAAAGATAATCCCAGGAAGAGGCATAAAAAATGCACTGTAGACTGGAAAATATTACCTAAATTACACTTTAAACTGACCTCCAAACTAAAACAACTACAACAACTAGGGATTTGGTGATGTGATTGATAGATATACATATGCCTTCTCTGTATAAAGCCTTGGTTTCAATCTTCATTAGCAAAGAAAACAAAAAATTATAGTAGACTAAGTTAGCGTGCATCACCTGTTGATAGTACCATATATTCCATTATATGGATCTAAGTAATAGAAAAGGCGCACACACATATAAACACACAGCCAAGCGTCAGAGACGATCTTGGCTTTAGTCAATTTTCCACATCTTTGATTATGTTTTAATTTTTTCGTACAGCTAAGCACTTGCAGCTGATTCTCCCTCCACCACCACCCCCAATCCTTTTAAAGCATGATGAATTTCTAAAATGAGATAATGGGTATACAAATACTATAAATTACAAAGTGCTAGGCAAGTATATATATAAGTGGATATTTAGTCTTTCCCATTCCACTCCGTTGTTAAGCTATCCCCTTGATGCTTCTATATTTTTCCCTACCTAATTTTTGAAATTTGTCAAAATGAGATAACAGATTTTACAGATGATGATATTACTCCTTAAAGTTTTATTTTAAGCAAAAGTTGTCTTCTTTGTCACCAAAAATAATAAGGTATGGGGCCGGAGAGATAGCATGAAGATAAGGCGTTTGCCTTTCATGCAGGTCGGTGGTTCGAATTCCCAGCATCCCGTATGGTCCCCCGAGCCTGCCAGGAGCAATTTCTGAGCATAGAGCCAGGAGTAACCCCCTGAGTACTACCAGGTGTGACCCAAAAACCAAAAACCAAAACCAAAAACAAACAAACAAAAAAAAACAAAAACAAACAAACAAACAAAAAAAGATAATAATAATATAAATAAAATCTTAATAGAGGACAGACAGGTAGTATAAATTAAACCGTGGCTAACTCTTGTTTAATCTCTGACAGTGCTAGAAAAAAACGTATGAGCAAAAACCAAAAATAAATCCTCTGCATCATCAGGTTTGGCCTCAATAACAAAAGTGAAAAAAATCTTAATATAGACCGGAGAGATAGCACAGTGTATGGCATTTGCCTTGCATACAGCTGATCCAGGATAGGCTGCGGTTTGATCTCCCCGAGCTTATCAGGAGCGATTTCTGAGCACAGAGCCAGTAGTAAACCAAGCGATGTTGGGTGTGATCCTTCCCACCCAACCCCCTGCCCATCACCCCCCACAAAATCTTAATTTAAAAAAAAAAAAAAAAAAAGAGCCAAACTATTTTGCCTTAGTAAAAGAAGAGAACAACTATAGCACTGCCAATTCAGTTACTCCTTGACCTGAATTTGTGATACTTCCAAGAAACTTGGGCTTTCTAAATCAGTATCTTTTAAACCAGTATTTAAGCTCTAAATCCATACCTCCATAATATGCAGAAATCTGTCTTCAGAAGGTGGATGTGTGGCCTGCAAAATCCGCCAGATATGTTGAGTCTCATCCAGAGATACTTCTAGGAGATCTCCAACCATCATAAGTTCTTCTAATTGGGCTTTAGCTCCAGGTGACAACTCCAAAACTGGAGGTTCCAAGCTTCGAGGTACCAAAGGGCTCTTCCGAGGTTGTTTCCTTGGAGTGCTAGAAACTTTAAAAAATATATATTAAAAACAAAATCAAACAAAACTATGAGGGGTGGTGGCACAGAGCAGTAAGGTGTCTGCCTTTCTGGTGCTAGCCTAGGATGGAACGAAGTTTGATCCCCTGGCATCCCATGTGGTCCCCCAAGCCAGGAGCAATTTCTGAGTGCATAGCCAAGAGTAACCTCTGAGCCCCTGAGCGTCACCGAGTGTGGCCCAAAAACCAAAACCAAAACAAACAAACAAACAGAAGCAAAGCAATGAGTGCTATGGGGAAAATATATTTCAAGATGAATATTTAGGTGAACAATCAATCTCTCATCTATCAATTATGACTACTTATCTGGATACATTATGACTAGTTATCATTGGATTCATAGTATCAAAGTAGAAATAAAATAAAAAAGAGAACAAGATGTCTAGAAGTATACCATCTAGTATAAAATGTCTTAAACATTTTTAAAATTAAAACCCTGATTCCTTACTGAATTTTTTTTTCTTTTTTTTTTTTTGGTTTTGTGCCTCTATGGGAAAGAATCTTTTTTTTTTTTTTTGGCTATTTGAGCTACATTTGATGACACTCAGGGTTACTCCTGGCTACGCGCTCAGAAATCACTCCTGGCACGGGGGATCATATGGTTGCTGGGGATAGAACCCAGCTCTGTCCTGGGTCAGCCGTATGCAAGGCAAAATCCCTACCGTTTGCACTATCACTTCGGCCATGGGAGAGAATCTCTTAAACCACATGTTATGGTAGAGTATAAGATTTGTTTTGCTTTGTTTTGTTTTGGGGTCACAACTGGCAATGTGCAGGCTACACCTGGCTATGCATTCAAGGCTTACACCTACCGTGCTTGGGAGACCATATTGGATGCTTGGGATCAAACCTGAATCTGACTACATGCAAGGAAAGCACTCTAACCCTTTACTATTGTTCTGGTCTGTGTAAGAAAGACCAAACATGTAACTTTTATGGGTTATGTGTGTGGTATATGATACACAAATATTATATAGTAGTTATACCTTCCTAATGAACAGACTATTCCACAAAACCTTAAAATTTTACTTTGAACAGAGAACACTCTCTCTTTCTTCTGGGCTATGAACTAAGTTAATGAGACTTATTTCCAGTAAGGAAAAAGAAAATGAATATAACAGAGAAAGTAACCTATCCAAGAAAAAAAAAAATTTCCTAAAAAAGCTCTCAAAAACCAGTATGAATCATCTTTTTTTTGTTTTGTTTTGTTTTGTTTTTGGGCCACACCCAGTGACGCTCAGGGGTTACTCCTGGCTATTCGCTCAGAAGTCGCTCCTGGCAGGCACAGGGGACCATATGGGGAACCGGGGGATCGAACCGTGGTCTGTCCTAGGTTAGGCACAAGGCAAGGCAGGCACCTTACCTCCAGCGCCACCGCCCGGCCCCCCGTATGAATCATCTTTAGAAGCAAGCTGCTTAAAACCTGATAATGAACAAATACAAGGCTTCATAACTTCTACGAGAGAATTTATATAAATGACTTCTAAGACTAGAAAATCTTTAAAATCCTTTTAATTAGGATTCACTACATAAATTTCCAGATTATCACTTAATGATAGAAAATACAAATGGAGGGCTGGCCGTGCATGCCCTTCCCTCATGGGGCCCACTGGGGCAGGGTAGGGGGGTGGGCAGGGGAGTGAGTGAGTG
>PVKC010053181.1:0-10162 GCA_004027635.1 Crocidura indochinensis
TTTTTTTACCTATGACTATTTCAGTAGATATCACTTGGCTATAAGTAGATAAAATAAGGTCCCATACTTTGTAATGCCTCTATCTACAAATAAAAGAGAGAGAGAGAGAGAGAGAGAGAGAGAGAGAGAGAGAGAGAGAGAGAGAGAGAGAGAGAAATATATTTCTCCCTGTGGAGAGGTTAGGCATTAGCTTGTAAAAGTATTCCCATTCAAAGATTTTGTTTCACGGAGTTAATTGAGGTAGTTCAAGAGGTGTCCATTTCAAACTTGCTCAGAGGAGGAAAAAAATGATGTCTGCTTCCATGTGATGTTACGGAAAAGCATTAAAGAAAATCCAATGTCCTAGTCGGAGTTGATGCATTCCCTGGTAGCACAGAGGAATGCCTGGAGAAAAATAAATTCAGTGCTGAGTATTCTCATTTCAAAGACTATGTTCTATTTCAGAAACTTTAGTATGCAGTAGACCAACACTTTTGTAGGCACTGGAGAATCACTGGTGAGTAACACACAGTCCCTGCCTCATGCATAGAACTGACAAATATTTACAACAGTCTATGGGGCGTCAGAGAAGTACGATTGATTACATCCTCAGCCAGCCTCGGCTGACACAACCGAATTGCCATTTAAATCATAAGTAGGTATTATCATATCTGGGGAACGGTAATAAAGAAAAAGCATTTAGACTGAAAATATAATATTATTGACAGCAGTTAAGCTTTGCTAGAACACAAAACATCTAGGTAAAGTAGAGATGAGGCTAATTTCCAATCAAAGGTGTTGTTTTACTTAAGGGACAATGAGCTTGGATTAATCCTGCAATATAGTTTTCAAACCTAACCTGTCAACAATTTGACATACAATATTCTTATTTTTATTACATATTTCTGTCACATCCCTTACTATTTAATTTTATTTTGCAGTTAACTCAGGAAGCTATATAGAATATAAAATGTACCCAAAACATCCTTATAAAAAATAACAAAGAGGAGCTGTAGTCTCAGCAGATAGGGCAATTGGCTTGCATGTGAAATGATGCTGATTTGATCTTCAGTGTCACATATGGTTCCTGGAGCCCGCAAAGAATAATATCTGAGTGCAGAGCCAGGAGTAGCACATGAACTTCTCTAGGTGTGCCCCCCCCCGCAAAAAAACAAACAAATAAGATATCATTGTTACCCTATTAGAAATAACTGAATATATTAATTTGTATTTTATTTTGATTTAATACTGTATGTTTATTTAGTATTTTAATAATAAACCAGTAATTAATGCCAGGAATCAAACACAGGATGTCACAAATGTGAGACTTGGATTCTACCACTAATCCACATAGTCAGTCCCCAACAAAACAGCATAAGGACTCATAAAAACTTAAAAAAAAACATGAAAATACCTTGTACCTTGATAATATTTATATCAAGGAATTATCTGCTCACTAAGAAAGCTACCAATTAAAAAGGATATTAGGTAAAACACGGAATCACCATAACTGCTCATTGACAGATAATGTGAAACTATGGTACCCTCAATAGAAGATTATTATATTATTTTTAAAAAGATGGAATTATGTCCTGTGGTAAATAATGAGTGGAAATTAAAGTATTTATGCTAAGTAAAATAGCAAAATAAAAGATCTTGAATTATAAATGTCCACATGTATGTATTTTTTTAATGTTCTCTTTTCTATCCCATTGACCTGTGTACTTATTCTTATTCCCAAACCATACTGTTTTAATTACTATAGTATATACTAAGCTACATACTATACCTACTACTATTATTATTTTGTAATATAATTGTTAATATTATTTAGTAATAGTGTTTATAGTTAAGAAGCACATGCAGGGGCCGGAGTGATAGTTCAGTGGTAGGGAGCTTGCCTTTCACGAGACTGATTTAGGATAGACCTCGGTTTGTTACCCAGCATCCCATATGGTTCCCCAAGCCAGGAGCGATTTCTAAACACATAGCCAAGAGTAACCCCAGAGTGTCATTGGGTGTGGCTCAAAAAAACAAACAAAAAAACTAAGTATGTGCATACATTTTCCTCTTTTCTCACTTTTTAATGTTATAAAAAATTTTAGAACTGTTTGTTATTTAGAGTTATTACTTAATCAAATAGTACTTGTTGACTTTATGATAGAAAAATGATCGTTTTCCTCATTCTACACCTATATGTTTGTGATCATATCTGATTTTTCATAATTGAATCATTATTTTAATGTTCCTATTGGAAAAATGTCCACAGACATTTAATTATGACCCAAAGATTTTTATAACTTGCTCTTTAACTCTCACTAAACACTCCTGAGGATCACCAGGACAGCACTGTTAAAGTTCTTTGTTCAAAAATAATGTAAAATATTTTACTTGAAACCTTATTCTTTCTACCATATCCCAAGGAAAACTTTAAACATGGCAATAAAGTACCAAGTTCAATATTTGTTTTTAAGAAATTATTTTAAAATAATTTAAAAAAAGAAATCATTTTATCTACCATATAAGTAAGCATACATATCTGATTTTAATTGATCTGTATACTAAAATAATACTTAAAGGGCTTAATAAATAAGACTTGCATTACACATGCCTTTCATGCAATCATCATATTTTCATCTCCTTCACTGCATATGGTCTCTCTCCTCAGGTTTTCAGGAGAAATACTTTAATATCACTGGGTATAACCCTAAAATAAGCCTACAAAAATATTAGAATTGTATTTTATTAAATATTTATTTAGCCAGTTATTTTCTTAGTATTCTATGAATATTTTAATTAGGTTAACCAATTACAAAATATTAAACCAAATTTACACTCCAAATGTAAACCAATGTGACCATATAAATTATTCTTCTGTATATTGCTATATTAGGTTTGTTAGTACTTTATTTGGTTTTAACCAGTCTGACCATGAGAGATTAATTCCTTGTATATCTTTATTGATATGATCTCATTGTATTTATTAGGAAGATTATACTTGCCTTCAATGTCAAGATAAAAATATTTTAAAAAGATTAACTTTTTCTTTTATAAAATCTGTATAAGATGTGGTATTTAATAAGTGTAGCTATATATGGTGGTCTTTTTTTGTATGATTATTTAAACTTTAAATTTATTTTAAATTTTTGGGCCACACTTAGTGATGCTCAGGGGTTACTCCTGGTTATATACTCAGAAATCGCTCCTGGCTTGGGGGACCATATGGAACACCGGGGATTTGAACCAGGTCCATCCTGGGTCAGCTGCAGCCACGTGCAATGCAAATGACCTACCTCTGTGCTATCACTCTGGATCCAACTATGAATTTTAATTTTTAACTGATACAGAATTACACATATTTCCCATTTCTTTTATCAGCGGTAGTTAGTTGTGTTTATATAAAGATTTCTCTACTATGACTAAATTTTAAATGTGTCTACCCTTTTTAAATTAAATTTTGCTAAATTTAATATAGATAATTAAATGGTAAAATAATTTTAAGTCTTCTTGATATTATTATTTATACCTTTCTACACTGACATTTCTTGACTATTCTTATCAAAGGTTTTTCAATTCTTTTGACGTTAATAAAGAATTTATCATGACTTAATTTCTCTTCTATTATGCATTTAGCTTCTTTTTAATTTTTATATTAATACCTTTATTTAAACACCTTGATTACAAATATGATTGTAATTGGGTTTCAGTCATGTAAAGAACACGCCCTTCACCGGTGCAACATTCTCACCACCAATGTCCCAAACCTCCCTCCTCCCCATCCACCCCCACCTGTACTCGAGACAGGCTTTCCACTTCCCTCATTCATTCACATTATTATGATAGTTCTCAGTGTAGTTATTTCTCTAACTGCACTCACTACCCTTTGTGGCGAGCTTCATGTCCTGAGCTGGATGTTCCAGCCCTTCTCTCTTTGACGATGAGGATTATTGCAAAAATGTCTTTTCTTTTCTCCTTTTTTAAAAATTTTTATAAAGACAGTTAATGCAGTAGAAAATACAAATTGTTAGAAAACTGCACTGTTTTTAAAATACATTGACCCATCCTTCCCTTGTGTTTTAGCTTCTCTGAAACCTGTATATAACATAACTATTTAACTGTATAACTGTCCTATAATCCTTTAGACAATTGTCATTGCCTTAATACTCAAAACCTCAAAATAACTCGGGGTGGGAGGTGTGTCCAAAGGATAGTAGTGGAACAGTCTTTAAAAATCAAGGTACTGGGTAGGAATATTTGGATATAGGATGGGTAAAGTCTGTTGGACAGCATAATCCAAATACAAAGCTTGCTACTCTGAAGAGTTGGTACCCTGGTTTTTGTTCTGTGTGGATTCTCAGGAAATTATAAATGCTGGGTCTTTCATGGTGAGAGAATACTGGATAGTATAACCCAGTATACTTAAGAGTCAAATGTTATTCAGACAGGTTGAATAAGTATTTTAAGTGAAGAGATTTTGCAAATAGCATTACAAGTATAATCTTGCTTATTATTTATTTTCCAGATTGATCTTTTATGTAAATGCATTATTCTTTTGTAATTAAAATTGTTGTTTAATATAACAAAGATTTTTGTTAGTTTGCATGAAGTCTGCTTAATTTTATTCATTGGTGTTTTACTATTACTTCCTCAGACAATGCCTGTTTTAATAAGTTCTGCCTGTTCAGTGCACACTAAAACACTTCTCCATGTCTCCCTATTTTTCATTCTAGCAGGAGCAGATCCTAAAGATCTGGTTTGCATTCAAGTACTGACCCAAACATTTGGATCAACTCACCAAATCATCTGCATTGTTTTTGAAGGCTGTATGGGTGTGGCGGATGCTCCCAAATAGTGCTCAGAAGTCCGGGCACTCTACAGGCTGCCTGAGGATGCAGTGCTGTTTATTGTCCCCCACCCCACTCCTTCTAATTTCTGCTTGTTGAAGAGCTCTTTAAGAAAAAAAAAAAAACTAGGGGTTGGAGCAGAAGGAAGGAAGGATGCGGTAGGGCGTCTTCCATACAGGCTGTAACCTAGGACGAACACGGTTCGATCCCCAGTGTCCCATATGGTCCCCAAAGCCAGGAATGATTTCTGAGCACATAGCCAGGAGTAACTCCTGAGCGTCACGGGGTGTGGTCCCAAAATAAAAGCAAACAAACAAAAACTAAAAACTTGGACCAGAAAAATAATATAGTAGGTAAGGACTGTCACCCTATGAAAGTGATGGGCCAAGATTTGATCCCTGGAGCCCTTTTTGGTGATTCTATTTGCATTTTCTTGATAAAAAGTAATAATGACAAAACAAAACCACATAACTTGATCTAGTCCCATCTCCCAATTGGAGGGGGAGAATAAGGGAGGTACCAAGACCAAACAGGTGTAAGACCACTAAGTAGTAAGCTAGGCACAGAGGGGACCACTTACTCTAGCAGCCCTGGGGGTGAGGGAAGAGGATATGAGAAGTAGGATGGGAACGGAGGTGGAGGGAGGACAATTCGGTGATGGGAATTCCCCTGATTTTATGTTAATATGTACCTAAAATATTATTGTCAATGATATGTAAGCCACTATGAGTAAAATAAAAATTATATTAAAAATGTAATAATGAGTAGCCCACTTTTTAAGATTTTTTGGTTGTTTGTTTAGCTATTATTACTGAATTTTTAAAATATTTCTTAGATATTAGCTCTTTGTCAGATATATAGTGAATAAATATTTTCACCCTTTTAATAGTGTCCTTTTTTACTTGACGGAAGAGTTTCTTACACAGTGTATCATATTTAATTAGAAGTAATTAAATTTGTTTATTATATTTTTATTTCCCGTGTAGTTGGAGTCATTCTTGTATGCAAATTAAAAGTTAATGTCATGGGCTGGAGAGATAGCAGAGCAATGTTTGCCTTGCAAGCAGCCGATCCAGGACCTAAGGTGGTTGGTTCGAATCCTGGCGTCCCATATAGTCCCCCGTGCCTGCCAGGAGCTATTTCTGAGCAGATAGCCAGGAGTACCCCTGAGCACCACCCGGTGTGCCCCCCCCCACACAAAACAGTTAATATCATGAAGTGTTTTGCTATGTTTTATTCCGTGTATTTTGTAGATTTGTGTTTGTTTTTAACCTTTTTTGCCTGCACTCACACATTATGTGAGATTTTTCAGCTTTATACTTGTGCATGTATCTGACTGATTTATCTAGTCCATTTGTTCAAGATTTACCTTTTTTTATTTTTTTGCCTTTATATCCTTTATTATAAATTATCTGTAGTCTCAATTCTACTCCATTTGGCTAAATATCTGTAATTTCCCAAAACCTGGTTGCTTTTTGTTATTATTGAAATTTAGCCTTAGTCAATGGTTTTAAAGTCAAGAATCATTTGTTATCCGTGATTTTTCTTATAACAATTTTGGTTATTTGTGGAGTTTTGTAATTTTATGCAAATTTAATTAGACTTTCTTCTATGTCCTTGAAAAATGGCTTTGAAAATTTGATAGGCATTACATTAGGTTATATAATACTTTGTGTAGATAATCATATTAACAATATTACTTTTTATAATTTATGGACATAAAATATTTTTCTATTCTATGTTTTCTAATCCTTAATAGATTTCAATATGCAAGCTATTTTGTTTTTGTTTTGTTTTGTTTTGGGGTCACACTCGGCAGCACTCAGGGGTAACTCCTGGCTCTACACTCCTGACAGGCCCAGGGGACCGTATTGGATGTCAGCATTTATCCTTCTGCATGCAAGGCATGCAAGGCAAATGCCCTACCTCCATGCTATCTCTCTGGCCCCTCAACATGCAAGTTTTTTCTTACCTCCTTTTACTTGATTTCTAGGCACTTTATTTACTATTCTATTTATCTTCTGATTGTTTGCATATGGAACACAACATATTTTGCATATTGGTCTTGTTTATCACTTTATTAGATCAGGTTTACTAGTCTATTACTGATTTTCAGTTTTGCCTATTTTATTTTAGATAGATAGATAGATAGATAGATAGATAGATAGATAGATAGATAGATAGATAGATAGACAGATAGATAATTTGTTTTCTTGGGTCACACCAGATGATGCTCAGGAGTTACTCCTGGCTCTTCACTCAGAAATCATTCCTGGCTTGGATGATCATATGGGAAGCCATGGATAGAACCCAGGTCATCCTGGGTCAGCCGCGTGCAAGGCAAACGCCCTACTGCTGCACCACCCCTCACTATTGCCTATTTTAATCAAATGTGCTTTGAATGTTTATTCCAACGTGTTTTTTAATTCTTAATTTCAGTCATTTCTTCATTTTAGCATTTGCATTTCAGTTAAAATTAATTTAATATGAAAACATCTTCCACTTCTTTTTAAGATTATTTGTCACATTTATCTTTTGGTTATTATATCTCTCTTTGTACGCATCAGAACTCTAGTTTTAGTGTCAAATTATTCTATTCCGATTTGTTTCTTTTTTCATATAGACTCAGCATTGATTTTATACCATCTTTTTCATGGTTATGTTTACAAGTAATATTTACAGAAAGGGTGGATGAAAAAGCAATATTCATAATTCCTTTCAAGTCAACAGATTAATTAGCTATAAAAAGATGAGTTTAAATGTGCTTCCCAAATAATTTTTATTTATCAATGAGCTGTGACTATAATATTAAATGTGATAGACACATTTTTAAAAAATGTTTTAGTTTTTGGGTCACAAGCAGCAGTACTCAAGGGTTACTCCTGGATCCATGCTCAGAAACCGCTCCTGGCAGGCACAGGGGGACCATACGGAATGCCAAGATTTGAACCAATGACCTTCTGCATGAAAGACAAACGCCTTACCTCCATGCTATCTCTCTGGCCCCTTTAATTTCTTATTTACAGATAAAATAAGTATGTGGTTTAAGTTTGTGAGGGAAGTGACCTTAGTTGTGTAAAAAAACATGTTCAAAATGATTAATTAGGACCATTGTTCCAATTGCTTTCATTTGTATATGAATTTAGTTTTCTTTCATAGCAGGTGGTGACAGATCTGCTTGTTCTCATAGTTTATTACTACATTTGTGTTTAGGGACATTCCTTGCAGTGATGAGTGGAACATCTGTGGTACCAGGGATTGAATTAGAGATAATAGTATAAAAGAAATGCATTTAATCCCAATACTAATTCTCTGAGCATGTTTTTACCTAAGTCTTTAGGGAAAAGACAAAATTCAGTGAACATCTCTGTTCTCAGGAATCTGCTGGTTTCTAATTTAGAATTTAATTCAAATTCTTCCAGCCTTACACCCCATCAACACAATTAAATAATTCTTTTATTTTTTATTGTGGTCAAAGTGAATTTAAATCTTTCACAGTAATATTTAAGGCACATAGTAACAATGAATGAGGAGCGTTCCCACCACCAGTTTTGTTCTCCCTCCACCCCTGTTAACAGCATGCATCCCATATCTTCCTCCTTTCCCCCCACCCCCGTATTCATTAAACAATTCTTGTGCTGATATTAAATATAATTTATGTTTCTGACTGACCCAATGTTTTATTTTTGTGCATTTGATTTGATTATTCATTTCTTACCCAACCCTGTCATATTGTTACTTTATTATTTGTGTATATATTTAATTTTTTCTGTTTCTAAAAAGTGCATTTCTTTAGATATACCTACACATGTTTTGGAATTAATTTTAACAGTATCATGACATATTCTAACTTTGCCTTTAAAATTTTTCAGTCTACTTTTTAAAAACTTTGCATTATATAAAAAATTCATAAAAATAATAATAAATGGTCATTTGTTGACACTATGTGTGCATTTTTAATACTTCAAACTAAGAGCCATTGTTTTCTAAAGTGATTAAGATAAAAAAAGTATTGACCAGAAATTCACCAACAGTATTTTAATTTTTGAATCTCCATAGATACTTCAATAGAAATGAATTCAATGCCTTTAATGATTGGCATCACAGAATTGAAAGAACTTCAAAAAACCACTGTCATCAATCAAACATGGTATTTCTTTAGCCAGAGACATGTTAAAGGATTTAATGGGTTCTTATGATGTCTGCACCTTGAAATTTCTGAGTTTGATTTAAAAGAGCTCACTAGGATATAATTAACTCAGAACTTTGAGCCATGTGCATAATTTAGAGGCAATTACAGTTCAAGGAATTAATAAGCTAACTTTTAAAATTCAAACAAAAAACAATCTAGAAAAATTGAATTAATCACTGGCAATTACTGAGTTAAAATACCTAACTTATTACCTGAAATACTCCCACATAATCATGCATTCTACTTTAACTGAGCTAGTCACTATAATTGTAATTAAAGATGAGCAGGTATTAAAAATTCCTCTCATGAAACATGGAAAGCAGCTATTAAAAAAAAACACTTCAATGTTCCGTCTATACATTTTGAAATGTAGTATAAAGTTGTTGGTGATGTATTGTAAAATTATAACTTTTAACGATTTAAAATGTACGTTAGTCAAAATGCAATTTTTTTACAATTTTGGAAAATGGGCTTGAAAAATCAATAGTAAAAATCCAGTTTGTTCTCTAAGGTATTTTTTAATATTTCTTTCAAGATTGCTATTGGATATTAATTGTATTTTGAAGCAACCTATATATTAACCACAAACTCTTTGCAATGTCTCACTTCCAGAGTTGGCATTAGCCTGTTATAGTTACTGCTATATTTGAAAATAATAAAAATCATTTAATACTTTTCATTATGCAAATTAAATGTAATTTCTTGATTAGTTCAAATAAATGAAAAGGTTTACTATACCTAATAATAGTCTGTACATATTAATTAAGACTATAAAGTGACATTTCAAACCTTATGATGTGAAGATTAATAAGACCACTTATTCTATAAAACTTCCTAGACTAAAATTTGGAAGGACACTTTTGGTTTATCATAATTAGAGAACATGTAAAATAACTAACAGTTTCCTTTATATAAATACCAATTCCAACTCAAAAGGGCATTTTAAAGTAAATTATTTGATAAAATAAATTACTTAATATTATCAAGAATGAACAAAAGATATTAAAGAAAGGAAGCGGGGCCAAAGTGGTACACAGTGGTAAGGTGTCTGCCTTTCACGCTGCTGACTCAGGACGGATTCGGTTTCGATCCTTAGCATCCCATATGGTACCCCAAGCCAGGGACATTTTCTGAGGGCAGAGTCAGG
>PVKC010053182.1:0-10165 GCA_004027635.1 Crocidura indochinensis
TTTGTCTAACCTAGAGGTAAAACTAACACTTTTTCACCACTTAGCATATTAGCCATAGGTTTGTTATGTATATTTTAGAATGTTACATATATCTTACTATGTTATTCACATTTTTTAATGTTTGCAGCAAATTATTTAGTTGAAACAATATTAGCACATTTACTATATTTTTCTGCACATATTTCAAGTCATACAAATTATTCTTCACAACCTAGGTTCTAGAGTCAAAATCAATTGACCATACAAAATTTCTAAACAAGTTTTTACTCTTTAAAATAAATGTAGTTACATATTATTTGAATATGTTAAGCTATCCTTACAGTTCTGGTCCCATGTGCTCATGATATTTAACTTTAACTAGTTTAATTTTTTTTTTTAAGATTTTACTGAAGGTCTTTGCATCTGTGTTTATCAGTCTACTGTCCTATAGTTTTCTTTTTTGCTCTTGTCTATTTGTTTTCCACAGTGTGGTAATATTGACCTCTTAAAATATGGGAATTCTTTCCAGTTGTTGAAAAAATATTGATTAGGTAATAAGTCATCTCAAATTGTTTCACAAATCATAATGGTAAAATCATCTAGTCTTAGGCTTTATATTTTGTCTATAAAGAAAACTGGTGAACTTAGATTTACTGTCTCATTTTCCTTGCTTTTCATTGTCAGGGTTCTATTTTTCCAAATTTAGTTAGGTGGTTGTAATATTCTGATAATTTGTCTAATTTTTGTAAGTTCTCCAACTTAGAGTTATAAAGTTGTTAGCCTTTTATGACCCCTTTTCTCAAACATATCTTATATGCTTATTAATATATGATATAAGATTACATTAGTGGTATTTTTATTTTCTTTTTTTTTTCTTTTTTGGTTATTGGGTCACAACCGGCAGTACTCAGGGGTTACTCCTGGCTCCATGCTCAGAAATCACTCCTGGCAGGGACCATATGGGGCACCGGGATTCGAACCAATGACCTTTTGCATGAAAGGCAAATGCCTTACCTCCATGCTATCTCCTGGGCCCCTATTTTTATTTTCTGATGGATGTATGTATTGATCTAAATTTTCTTCCTAGTATTCCTTCCTACTATTCTTCCTAGTATACTTGCTATTTTCAAATGTTCTTTTAAATCATTTATTAATGTTTATTTCTTCCCATAATTGTTTTATTTTCTTTTTGTCTGCCTCAATGGCCCAATATTATTTAATACTATTTTGTAATCCTCCAGTTTTTAGCATGCTGAGGTATTTTTTACTGTTCTTCAGTGGTTTATTTTTACTTAAATTTTGTTTTGGGGGGCTCACATCCTGCAGTGTTCATTCCTCTATAAACTCTAGAATTGCCCCTGGTAAATCTAATGGGATCATATAGAATTCTGGGTATCAAACCCAGTGTACTATCAAGACAGTGTATTATCTCTCTAGCTTTGTGATTGAATTTTAACTTTGTCCTATTGTCATCCAAAAATACAATTGTATAATTTCAATCTTTATAAATATATTTCACTTGTTTAATCTTTCAACATGTAGTCTCTCCATGTTCAAGGATAATTCCTTGGTGACTATATAAAGTACTAGGGATAAATTCCAGGGCAGCTGAATGCAGAGTAAGCACTGAATCTCTTGTACTCCATCTTTCTTGTCCCTATTGATCTATATTTTCATAATAATTTTTCAGAAGAAATATTCTTTATTATTAACTTTTAGCTTTTAGAATAATACAATTGTAATTCCACCCTCTCTAAGTCTATATATTTTCTGCTGATGATAGATTGATCTTAACATTAGATGCTAGATATTTCTCCTAGCCATCTTTAATATTTTTTATTATTGACTTTTTAATAACTTAGCAACATGCGTATAGGTAAATTTTTGAGCATTTAGAATTCAAGTTAATCAGCTTTTTCCACTTCTCTGGTCAGTTCTTCATTTAGAAGAACTACACAGATAGGTTCTTTGCTAAACTCTGCTCTTGTCTCTTCTTTAGCTTTCTCATATAATCATTAATTTCTTCCTATGTAGTTTCATTATTTTCTTGTGTTTTGTTTTTCATACTATGACACACAATTTCAAGATGTGTTTGCCTTTCATGACTTGGGTGTTAGTGTGTGGGGATGGCAGTCTGAGGGAATGGGAATAAAGGGGTTATTAAAAATTATTTTAATTACTGCTTAGAATAGAGAAGAACAGACTGAGTATAAATTTCTTTTTATAGTTGGTGGTTTTTATTATTTGGATCACACATGGCTGTGATCAGCACTTTCCCCTGACTCTGCCCTTAGTAATTACTCTTGATAGTGCTAGGGGGTCCAGATGGTATATTGTTGATGGAACCTATGTCAACCATATGCAAGAGAAGTATCCTAACCACTGTACTATCTCTCCAGATCCTAAAATTCCTGATGCTATCTCTCCTTTTTTGTTTCTAAATATTCTATTTCTGAATTCAGTGATTTTGGTCTCAGATTTTTTCCCTTTGGCTCATAAATATACTCACTTATGGTTAGAACCTTATTTTCTAGTGAAATGTGAAGGCATCTTAGTATTCCAAGAAATGGTAGTCTTTCTATGCAGTATTTATTACAGAAATTATTTGGGGCTTTTTTGTTTGTTTGTTTGTTTTTGATTTTTACTTTATTAGCCTCACCTGGCAGTTCTCAGGGCTTACTATTGTCTCTGTGCTCAGGGATCACTCATAGTGGGCTCAGAGACTCTGCAATGTGGGGATCCAGAAATCAAACATATGTTGGCCATGTGTAAGGCAAGTGTTCTAACATCTGTGCTGTCACTCTAGCCTGACCACTAATACATTTTTAAGACTGATGATATAGCTGGAGAGCCTCTGCCTATTTGCGAAAATTACCAGTGTTTAGAGACTGGTTTCTCTCAGATTCCAGAGAACCGGCTACCTTCAAAGTCGTAATTTACTCTTGCTTATTATGTAATTTGTATTAGAAAGATTCCAAACTCTTTTTTTTCCCCAGCAACTCCAACCTTCCCTCCTAATTTCTCTATTGATTTGTAACTACTTTTATTCTGAAATACAGGTTCTTGTAATGATCAGAAGTTTTATGGTGGTAAACATATATACGTTGTATGAAAATATGTATCACTATACTTTCCTTTTATTTATTTTTAAAAGAACCTTCCTCTGGTGCATTTTGTTCCTTTGTGTTGTATGGGAATGTGTCTATTCTCTAAGTTTCTGGCTTGTCTTTATTTCCAAAGCTTTTAGTTGATGTTGACATCTGACAAAATCTGAATTTAATTTATAAAATTTACAATGTATTCATTGAAGTTATTAGCTTTCTGAAGATTATTAGCTTGCCATGGTTTGCTTTATTTTAAAGCATTTTCTTTATGATTTCCATGTTTCTAGTGGTTTAAATAGATAATATAAAATCCAATTTTATTTCCCTTTTGACTTATTATCCATATGCCTTTTAGTAGTCTTTTCTTATTGTTTACTTTATAAGTCACAATGTATAGATTTAGCCATATGACAGTTTACACTAAAACATATGACTGTCATGCATAATAAAAAAGGCCTTATGATATTACACTATAATTTTCTCTTTCAATATTGTTATTATTGTCATACATTCAATTCCACATATTTATAAAATTCAAAGCACATTACATACTTTAAAGAGGCATTTCCTTTCTTTCTTTTGTAAAATAAGGACCACCAATAGTGTTGCTTGAGGGGAAGCATATGGCGCCAAGAATGGAGCTCAGAGATCTTCACATGCTAGGAAATGCTCTACTGTTTGAACTCTCTTTGTGACTCAATGCATTTGTCTTCTGAAGAACTTAAAACTTGTTAGACTTTAGTTATCATTACTCACATATTCAGCATCTTAAATTTTCCTCGAGACCTTGATATTTTCCTAATTTGTATCAGCTATTTTCCTTTACTATAAAAAATTATTTCTGGCTCCACTTCCAAGCATCCCTGACAGTACAGTTTCCCACACAGCCTGGCAAGTGAAACCTCTCTGCCTGCCTCTCCACATTTCATTTAAATCTCTAGGGTCATCCCACACATCTTGTATCAATATTGTTCAGTATCTAATGCTGTCTATAATTTTTAAAGAAATTTTTAGGGAGAAAGGGACACTCCTCTCATTATTCCTTGGTTTACTCTGACTCTAAGGCAGACTTTCTTTACTTAAACTCTATTTGCTGCCTGCCCAGTAGAATGGCTTCTTCTGCAGCTCTGCAGCTCATCAGGTCACCAATAGCCTTTCTACTTACACCCTTCTGTCACATCTGAGCCCTCATGCCCACCCTATACTCTTTATATTGTTTTTGTTTGGGGGCCACACCAGATGATGTTCAGAGGTTACTCCTGGTTATGTGCTCAGAAATCACTCCTGGCTTGGGACATATGTGATATAGGGGATCAAACCGTGGTCCAACCTAGGTTAGCGCATGCAAAGCAAATACCCTACCATTTGTGTCTACTATTCCAGGCTCCACCTGTACTCTTAACCTCAAATTGTACAGCATTATTCCTCCCAGGCTAAACCAACTCTCTCATACGATTAACAGCTTATTCCTGTGTCAACTTATCCCATAAAAAAAAGGCCTCATCAAGCAGTGGTAAGAAATCATAAAGCCTTAAATTGTAGCTTCAGGAGAGGCATGGCAAAGATGGCATTGAAAGTAGCTACATAAGTTACTCTAGGCCTCTAAATTTCAAATCAGAAGCAACAAAAACTTACTGGTAAGAACCATCAGAAAATAAGAAGAGAAACTCTCAGAATAATCCCTTAGAGAACTCTCATGAAGGCTGATATAGACAACTTCAGAGCTCAGCAGTCACTATGGGGAACCCACACAAAGGTCTATCTAGTTAAATTAGTGAAGATAATGACCTACAAGGATCTACCAATACTAATCAGCTTTATAACATTCAAATAAGGACTTTAGGAATAACAAGGCAAGGCTTTTTAACACATTCAACTAAACAATGGGGCAGGTCTAAGAAATAAAGGAAATGAGAAAATTATAATCATTAGTTGCAGAACTGAAGAGGAAGATAGGCAAAATAAAATAGCAATAGCAACAACAACAATAACAAAGCCTCAACAGAGACTTCAGCAGCAAAGTGACAATTGAGGAAAATTCAGTAAGATCCAAGATGCGATGCAGTAATATCTAAAACATGACATACATAATTTGAAAAATAAAGTGCATCAAAGAATTGTGTGAAAGACCCTAAAGGAATAATATAGGAATCATTGTCTTTGAGGTGCCAGATCACAGAAATACAACTTATACCTGTATTCATCTCTTGTCAAAGTTATTGGAGGCCTTCTTGAAATGGAACTGCCTGTGGATCCTATTTCAGTGGGACATTTGCTCCACCCATCTGTACCAACCCACAAACAATAAGCTTTCATACAGTTCTAGTCCACCCACTTCACACATTAAAGTATTTTTGGTAATCTTTGAAGGCATGTTAAAGACTCAATTTATCCAGTTTATCAATATAACTCCTGCCGTTAAGTCATGGGATCAAAGTGCACTTTTAAGGGAAGCAAAGGCCCCAGAAATGCCAGGTAATTTTCCATGCTCAGTATCAGTTCTAAAGTATTTCTTGGACATAAATACCAGCTCATCTAATCTCATTCACTAGGAAATATATTACCTTGGGTAATAGGAAAATAAAAGAATACAGAAATACTAACAAAGGTTAATTAGAAAAGTTCAGGGGCATCCCTAATGCCATATAATCTCTGTAATCTACCAAAAGAAGTCACTGGACAACTATGATATCAATTCAAAAAATAATATTCAAGAAATAAATTAATAAACTTAAAAATGCCTAATGAAAGGAGATATATTGATAGGCATGATACTCAATTAACAATATTACAAACCACGGTGTCTAAAGGGGGAAAAAAGGAGAGGGGGAAGAAGAGAGGGGGGAAAGAAGGAGAGAGAGAGAGAGAGAGAGAGAGAGAGAGAGAGAGAGAGAGAGAAATGTCTGCTCCATAGACAAAAAGGGAAGGGCAGGATGGAAACTGGGGACACTGGTGGTGGGAAATGTGCACTGGTATAAGATGTTGTATATTGTCTGATTGAAACTCAATCATAAACAACTTTGTAACTGAAAACATAACCAACTGTACTGGAAACAACCTTGCAGCCATGGTGTTAAAATAAAGTATATAATGAAAGATATACACAGAGGGGAATAGTTACACTAGCACTATGAGGTGGGAGACAAAGGAGGGAGATTTGGGACACATGCTGGGAAAAGGGGTGGAGACAAGGAAAACCACGATGGTGGAAATGGCCCTGATTCATTGTCATTATGTACCCTTAAATATTACTGGAAAGATTTGTTATTCATTTGATCACAATAAAAATTATTTTTAAAAAAGCAAAAAAGAAAATAATTTAATTTTCTAACTGTGAATAGTACAACAAAGCTATAATAATCAATACTGTTTGTTATTGAAATATAGACCTGCAAACTAATGAAACAGAATTGAAAGCATTGAATTAGCCCCATATCCATAGCATTTAATCTAAAATAAAAGAGCTATATATATTGGTTGGAACAAAAGAATGGCTTTTCAATAAATTATGTAAAAACTAGATAATCACATGTTAAAAAATAAAGTCATAGATCATACCACTCAAAAAGCAAACTCAAAGTGGATTAAGTCTTGATATTAGACCAAAATGCATTAAATACATTGTATAAACATGGACAGCACTCTCCAGTAAATGAACTTTTACCTCTTCACCACATAGTGCTCATCCCCCACCCATCAGATATGATCCCTGTGCTCAGAGCCAAGAGAAAGCCCTGAGCACTGCCCGAAGTAGACCAACATTTTAAATTTTAAAAAATATTTAAAGAATTATTTTAAAAAGGGAATCATGATTGTTACCACCAGATATTTTAAGCATGGAGGAGGTTCTCCTTTCAAAAATAAACCTGCAACATTTAATTCTGTGTTCCGTAAGTGTAGTTCTACTTTTAATAAATGTTCTCGGATTTATTAATATAAAAATACAGTTTTGAAAATTAAGTGAAAGCAAAATTGTAAAAAAAAAAAAAAGGGAAACCAAAGATTCCATTGTTTATTCACTGAAGAGAAGGAAACACATCTGATTCCTTCAAATAAAAAACGTTTTAATAAAAATGTGTGGTGGATGGTAAAATCAGATCTCTGTATCTAGAGATCTTGGTGACTGTGCAGCTCAAGGAATGGAGTTTATGATGAAGGCTTTCTTTGTGGTTCTAGCAGTTCTGCTTCTTCAGTGTCGTTTTACTTCATCCTCTGTAGTTGGTGTTCTTGGTCATTATGTTGCTCCTAGGATGGAGACTGGGACAGAGTCTTTCGTTATGTTTCTGGAAGACCGGTTCACTTGCGATTGTCTCAGTCAGACCTCTGGAGTTGGATATTTTGTTTGTTGAACAGATTAGGATCATGAAGGAGTCTATAGTTAATCCCATGACAGTATACTTCAGGGATGGAGAAACCCTGTATCTCCCAGTGGTCGGCAACTTGCGGTTCACGAGCCACATGCGGCTCTTTATATTTTTCATTTGGCTCTTCTGTGTGCCGGGCGGCTGCTCCAGGAGTCAGGACTCTGCTCCTAGCCTCTGTCAGTGCTTGCCCTGTGTGGCTCTCAAAATAAATTTCAATCGTGATTTTGGCGAGATTTGGCTCAGTTGAAAAAAAAGGTTGCCAACCACTGTCTAGGCCAAGGGATTTCCCACTATAATATCCCCAATACTTACTGTGCCTATGCAGGGGGAAAAAGGAAAAAAATGCACAAAATAATCATTTTTCCACATATATATTGATTGATTGATTGATTGTTGTTTTATGTCTTTTTTGGTATAGATATTAAAGTTGATGTCTCCTTTTCTATTTTTATATTATTTTATCTTATCTTTCTCCTTCTTTTTGCACTCTGGCATGATTTGAATTCAGAACCGACACTAATGTGTGGTGCTTCTCTTTATTGCTGTAGGGCTCACTAGATATTTAATTTGACATTTATTTTTGTATTGTTATGGTGTTTCAATTATCTTTTTCATGTCCTCTCTCAAACTGAGGCAGAGGGCCACTAGAAGGGCTCCACCCATTTTCAGCATATTTTTTAAAATTAATTAATTTTTTAATCTTTTTTTTTGCTTAATCTTTACCCCCTTTCTATTGCCTTTCTTTCCCTCAAACAAAACCATATAACTCGATTTATCTAGGTTAGCCTCTCAAATAGAGGGAGAAACAAAGGAGGGCACCAGGACCAAACAGATGTATGATCACTGACAGTAAGCTAGACAAAGAGGGGACCACCTACTCTAGCAGCCTGGCGGTTGATTGTGGTGGGTATGGGTTACAGAAAGGGAACGGGGAAGTGGGGAGGACAAATTTGGTGGTGGATATTCCCCTAATTCAACGTTAATATGTACCTAAAATATGTGAAAGATATGTAAGCCACTATGATCAAAATAAAAAAAAAATGTGTGGGTGTTTGGAAATTCTTGAAAGTTCTTATTTTTCAAAACAAACTAGAGACTTTTCAGCTTTTCTCATTCTTCCACTTTTGACAAGACTTTAGTTTACCATTTTAATTACTTTATATTTATAGTTTTGTTCAGGAATTCCAAATCACCTTCATTCAATATTGGAAAATTTTAGGGCTCCAAGAATATATACAATTGTAAGTTATTTCATTTTGTGTTATAAATATTTTCAAAGTACCCTACGGTTTTTTTTGGGGGGGGGTGGGTCACACCCGGCAGTGCTCAGGGGTTACTCCTGGCTCCATGCTCAGAAATTACTCCTGGCAGGCACGGGGGACCATATGGGGCACTGGGATTCGAACCGATGACCTTTTGCATGAAAGGCCTTACCTCCATGCTATCTCCCGGTTGAGGGAGAAAGCTTGGATAGTCATTCTTATATTAGATCAAATTGCCCTCAACCTCAATAAAGTGTTCAGAGACCAAGAAGGTTACCTACTGATCGGGGAACATTAGGTGAAGAAGTACTAACTCTGATCAATATTTATGCTCCAACTGTAGAACAAGCAAAATATTTATGGCATTTGCTCATAAACCTAGAGAAACATTTAGAAGGAAATGTGACAGTAGTAGGAGTTTTCAATACTCCACTATCACCACTAGAATGATTCACCAGGCAGAAAACTAGCAAAGACATAAGAGCCCTAAATGAGAAATTGGAGAAAACAGAAATAATGGATTTATACAGGGCTCTCTACCCAAAGAAAGCAGAATGCACATTATTCTCAAGTGCACACGGAACCTTCTCTAGAATAGACCAGGCCTTAGGTTATAAATCTAACTTGCACAAAGTCACAAATACATTGATTATTAGAACCACCCTATCAGATATTTATGCAACTGATATCAAGATTGACTGTAAAAGTAAACTGTGGAGAAAATCCAACACCTGGAGATTAACATACTATTCAACAACAGTTGGATCAAAAATGTAATCAAGTCAAAAATAAAAACATCCCTTGAGAAGAATGACAATTAAAATACAAATTGTCAAAATCTGTAGGACACAGCAAAAGTATTAATTAGGGGTAAACTCATAGCAATACAGGCCAATGTCAGGAAAGAGAAAAATGACAAAAATCAACAGTTTACAAGGACACCATAAGGGTCTGGAAAAACAGTAGCAAAGGAACATAAACACAGCTAGAAGAAAAGAAATAATAAAAACCAGAGCAGAAATAAACAACATAGAAGCAAAGAAAACAATACAAAAAAAATCAATGAGACCAAGATTTGGTTTTTTGAAAAAGTAAACAAGATAAACCACTGACAAGACTCGCCAAAAGAAAAATAAGGTTTAAACACCCAAATAAATAAGATTACAAAAGAAAAACAAAGAGATTACAACAGAACCCCAAGAAATTCAAGACATCATGAGGGAGTATTATGAAAATCTGTACTCAGGTAGGCTAGAGAACCCTGAAGAAACCAACATGTGGGCATGAGATTGTAGACAATGAATTCCTCTCTAACTGCCAGACCTAAAATGTAAATAAGCCATGCCTAAAGTGTATATAGTCCCTCTTATATATTGTCCCTCTCCTCCCTTCAGAAATACTTCTATCCTCTCATCCCTCAATCCTGATCCATTATCCTTCCTTATTTAACCCTCTT
>PVKC010053183.1:0-10163 GCA_004027635.1 Crocidura indochinensis
TTTTTTTTTCCTTTTAATCTATACCTGGCTGTACTCAAGCTTGGGAGACCCTATAGTATACCAAAGATTGAACTGAGGTTATCTGGGTACAAAGCAAGCGTGTTTTTTTGTTTTTGTTTTTGTTTTGGTTTTTGGGTCACACCCGGTGAAGCTCGGGTGTTAGGTGACGCTCGGGTGTTACTTCTAGCTATTTGCTCAGAAGTTGCTCCTGGCAGGCACGGGGGACCATATGGGGCACCGGGGGATCGAACCATGGTCCGTCCTAGGTTAGTGCAGTCAAGGCAGGCACCTTACCTCCAGCGCCACCGCCCGGCCCCCCCAAAGCAATCATTTTAACCGCTGTACTCTTTACTCTACATGCATGATAGTTTTATGCATGCATCACTTCAACACACACCCACTGTCAGGTCCTGCTTCTCTCCACCAAGGCACCAAATGTCCCTCTTATTCATACAATACCCCCACTTCCTTAAGCTAAATACTATAGACTATCTTTCCATTTCACTTGCTTTTGACCATTTGCTTCTTCCTTACTGTCTATCCTTTGGTCATCATGTGTTATTCTTACTTTTTTTTTTTTTTGGTTTTTAGGGCCACACCCATTTTTGATGCTCAGGGGTTACTCCTGGCTAAGCGTTCAGAAATTGCCCCTGGCTTGGGGGCACCATATGGAATGCCGGGGGGGATCGAACCGTGGTCCTTCCTTGGCTAGCGCTTGCAAGTCAGACACGTTACCTCTAGCGCCACCTCGCCGACCCGTATTCTTATTATTTTAAGTTTAATTCGCAGGTGTGAATTTTCAAATTCTGAGGCGTTTTAGTAGAATTTTCTGTCTTAGGTCGTTTATCACCCATTTTAAATGATAACATAAGCAAAAACAAAACAAATAACAACACATATGGGGCCAGAGAGATAGCATGGAGGTAAAGCATTTGCTTTGCTTTTCATGCAGAAGGTCATCGGTTCGAATCCCAGCATCCCATATTGTCCCCTGTGCCTGCCAGGAGCAATTTCTGAGCATGGAGCCAGAAGTAACCCTTGAGCACTGCCAGGTGTGACCCAAAAACCACAAAAAAACAAAAACGAAAGTGATGACATACAGTGAATTAAACAAATATCAGAATGATTTTACATGTCTGTTAAGTTTCTTTGTGGGGGAGGAGGCCAAACTTGGTGGCGCTCAGGGATTACTCCTGCCTCTGTGCTCAGAAATTGCCTCTGGAATGCTTGGGGGACCATATAGGATACCAGGATTCAAACTGGTTTTCGTCCTGTATTGGCCACATGCAAGGCTGAGACACCCTGTCACTGTACTATTGCTCCAGCTCCACGAGTCTGTTAAATTTCATGTTTCTTTTTTTTCCTGGGTTTTGGGTCATACCCTGTGATACTTAGTTTACTCCTGGCCCTGCACTCAGGAGATCATATGGTATGTCAGGGATTGAACCTAGGTTGGTGGTATATAAAGAACATGCCCTACTCACTGTGCTGTCACTCCTACTCCTAATGTTGTTGGGTTTTTTTTGTTTGTTTTTTGTTTTGGTTTTGGGACCACACCCAGTGGCACTCAGGGGTTACTCCTGTCTTGGGGGACATATGGGAAACCAGGGGATTGAACCGCGGTCCATCCTAGGCTAGCACAGGCAAGGCAGGCACCTTACTTCCAGCGCCACCACCCGGCCCCCTGATGTTTCTTTAATGTAGATTCTCATTGGAAAAATAATAACTGCTCATCCTATAGTTCAAGAAATGAATATTTCATTTTGGTTTTGGCCATATCAGTGGTGCTTAGGGATTACTCCTGGCTCCGTACTCAGGAGTCACTCCTGATGAACTTGGGGTGGGGACTGTATGGGATGTGGAATCAAACTCGGTTTGATATGCCCTACCCACTATATTATCTCTTCACCCTAAATTTATTTTGCTTTTCCCATTTTCGTGAAAGAAAGCCATATTAGGTATTTATGTATGGACCTGAAATACTGATCTTAGAATCAAGTAGAAAACTTCACTTCTCCACATCATAATTGTTCATTGACATAGTTCCTGTCATGTAGTACATTTATATCAGAATATTGTTTGGTGACTTAGTGATGTTTTGTTTTGTTTTGTTTTGTGGTTTTTGGGTCACACCCGGCAGTGCTCCGGAGTTACTCCTGGCTCCATACTCAGAAATTGCTCCTGGCAGACACGGGGGACCATATGGGGCATCGGGATTCGAACCGATGACCTTTTGCATGAAAGGCAAACGCCTTACCTCCATGCTATCTCCCAGGTTTCTTAAGTTATGTCATAGTACCACATCTCTTCTGATAATGGGTTACAATCCTAGGATTGGAACCCCTGTGGTATACTTTAGAAATTTTTGCTTATTTTTTCTTACCCTTTTGGATTTCCTCATTTATCTGTTTATAAATTTGTGATTGCTGTAATTCTGTCTTTTTGAGGCTTTCAAGTTCTTGCACACACATCCCTGCCCGTTTTTGAAAGTAAAATGTATTTTTGGAAAATAGAAGAGAAAGAAAAAGGAACTCACTTTGTAGGGAGGAAGTTAGTATATGACTAAGTTTAAAATTCTATATTTTAATTTTTATTTATGGATTTTGGGCTATACCCTGTGATGCTCTGAGGTTACTTCTGAATTTGTACTCGGGAATCATTCCTGGCAGGCAGTGATTCCTCCTTCTGCTTGAGGGAGGGTGCCTTATGACGTCCTGGAGATTTAATTCAGATTGGCTGTGTATAAGACAAGCACGGTAATACCCACTGTACTATCTCTAATTCCTGCAACACTTAAATCATTTAAAATTTGGGTTAAAAAATAAAAAAATTTATCTCAATATATTCTTCTGAACTAAAGTAAATGCTTATGGGGTATTTGATGTATGTCCAAAGTATGTGTAATTTTGAACATTGAATCCACTTCTAGTCTTTGTAATGAACCTACTCCTTAGCTTTTTGGATTTCTTCCCTGCAATCATGTTTATTGTACTATAATGAAATGTTTATATCTTGGGAATAAATTTCCAAAATAATGTTTCTGAGAATTGTTAGTTTCTTTCAGTGGTTTGTGAGTTTTATAATATTAACTTTTATAATTTTATACTTTTAACTTTTTTTTTTTTTTTTTTTTGGTTTTTGGGCCATACCCGGCGGTGCTCAGAAATAGCTCCTGGCAGGCACAGGGGACAATATGGGACACTGGGATTCGAACCAACCACCTTTGGTCCTGGATTGGCTGCTTGCAAGGCAAACACCATTGTGCTATCTCTCCGGGCCCATACTTTTAACTTTTAAATAATAAAATATCTCTATGTTTCTGGACACATTAGTGTTTTAAATACATTTAATTAGCACTAATATATTGCATGTTCTGTGATTTAAATTTCATAATTTTTTATTTAGGGTTAAGTTTAGAGCAAGTCGACATTTTATGGCATTGTTTAGTAGAAGATTCTGAGTGCTATGATGATGCTCTGCATTGGTTTTTAAATCAAGTTCGAAGTAAAGATCAGCATGCTATGGGAATGGAAACCTATAAACATCTTTTCCTGGAGAAGGTAATTTTATTTCTTCACAGATTTGGTACTGTTTTTTTCTTTATTTTTTGGATTTTTGCAATACAAATTGAACTGTTCTTTTATTTTTAACTTTAGACAAATTTTAAAAAAGACAGTTGTACTCTTTCCCAGAAGTTCCTATGTAAATGTCATTGAGTGTTTTTATATAAACGAATACTTTTTTGGTTTGTTTCGTGCCACAGCTGGCAGATTTCTGGTCTTACTCCTATTTGTGCTTGGTGATCTCTTCTGGCAAGTTTGGGGGACTATATTGCCTACCAGGAATTGAACTTTGGTTGGCTTTGTACAGGGCAAATGCCATGCCTGCTCAATTGCTCCAATCCCTAAATACTTTTATTATATTAAAAAAAATGTTCAGGGCTGGAACGGTGGCACAAGCAGTAGGGCGTTTGCCTTGCACGCACTAACCTAGGACGGACCATGTTTGATCTCCTCATATGGTAACCCCTGAGCGTACCAGGTGTAGCCCAAAGACCAAAAAAAGAAAATTTGTTCCTTTTCTTAGCTAAAGTACTTAAACATAATTAGATTTCTCATTAATAAGAGATTAACATTGTGAATTAATTTTCAGTAGTTGAGGTATTTAGAAGAGGTCTATTCTTTGACTTTTGATAATAAACTGGTTGGATTGCAACCAGTCTTCTGACACATAGAACCTGATGTCCAGATATATAACTTTCCTAGAATGGCATTTTAGAGGAAATACAGTGTATATATAAAAAATATTCTATCCAATTTTTATTTCTTTATCAGACACCATACTTTTTTCAGATAAGGTATATTCATCTAAATTTTGACTTAGGGATTGGATTGATAGCACAGTGATAGGGCATTTGTCTTGGATGCTGCCGACCTAGGAAGATTGAGAGTTCAATCCCAGCATTCCATATGGTCCCCTGAGATTACCAGGAGCAGTTTCTGAGTCCAGAGCCAGGAATAACTCCTGAGTGTTGCCAGTTGTGGCCCAAACACCAAAAACAAAAGAAAAATATTTGACTTATTGATGATAAATCAAAATATTTTGACGAAAGGCGATATGAGCAACAACCACATGCTATGGGGATCTCCTAATTCTGTATTCAAGAATTAAACCTGTCATGTTTCGAGAAATAGGACGTAGGGAATTGAATGTTGGTCAGCCTCAGCCAAGGCAAACTAACTACGCTGGTCACACATAGATATTAAATTTATGCTTGTTTTTGAGAGGATAAAGGCTCCCTTTGAACTCAAGACCTAATAAGTGAATGTGCAAATATGAAAGAAATTGGTAAATAAACTGTCAAGAGATCCAGTACTAAGCTACAGGTTTGTACTACAAATCTATAAAGCTTCAGGTATCTTAATGTTAATACCTCAGTTTTATATAAACATTTCATTTATGTGTGACACATAAGTACAGCAAATGATAAAATGTGTGTTCTTGGGGCCCGGGAGATAGCATGGAGGTAAGGCGTCTGCCTTTCATGCAAAAGGTCATTGGTTCCAATCCCGGTGCCCCATATGGTCCCCCGTGCCTGCCAGGAGCAATTTCTGAGCATGGAGCCAGGAGTAACCCCTGAGCACTGCCGGGTGTGACCCAAAAACAAAACAAAAAAAAAATAAAATCGTGTGTTCTTTTTTTTTTTTTTTTTGACTTGGGTACACCTGGAAAACAGAGAGCCTGAGTAAAAGGTTGTTTTGTTTTGTTTTGTTTTGTTTATTTTTAAAATTTTTTTGCTTTTGAGTCACACTAGGCAATGCTCAGGGCGTTACTCCTGGCTCTGTGCTCAGAAATCACTCCTGGAAAGCTCGGAGGATCATCTGGAATGTCAGGATTCGAACCACTGTCTATCCTTGATTTGCTGCGTGCAAGACGCCCTACCACTGTGCCATCTTTCTGGCCCTAAAGTTTATATTTTTATTTAAAAATTTGAAATTACTACTTAAAATCTGAAGTCTTGTCATTTCCTTAAATAATGAACTATCTGAAATAATTTTCTTTTTATAAAGATGCCGCAATTAAAACCGGAAACAATTAGCATGACTGGCTTAAATCTATTCCAGCATCTCTGTAACTTGGCTCGATTGGCTACCAGTGCCTATGATGGTGGTTCTAACTCTGAGGTATGGATTCAGACTTGTCATTGTATTAGATTAACTTGTGCAAATTATCTTTTGTTTCTGAAGTTTTATCTCTTGAACTGTATACTAATCATTTCATTTAAACTACAGGATGCTTTATTGTTGTAGCTTTTTATAGTTGGTTTTTGTTAGTTACATATAGGAAATTTGGTCTTACTTTATTACCTAAGAGAACCTTGATTTTTCTTAATAAAAATTAACATTTCGGGGCTGGGCGGTGGCGCTGGAGGTAAGCTGCCTGCCTTGCCTGCGCTAACCTAGGACGGACTTCGATTCGATCCCCCGGTTCCCCATATGGCCCCCCGTGCCTGCCAGGAGCGACCTCTGAGCGAATAGCCAGGAGTAACCCCTGAGCGTCACCGGGTGTGGCCCAAAAGCAGAACAAATAAAAAAAAATTAACATTTCTTGATTGATAGAGGAGAGACTTGCATGTTTAGTCCCTATAAGTGTAATAATTAGGTAGTTTTGTGACAATAGAAGAATTTGTGTTAAATCTAAATTAAAGCTATTTGTTGTGGTTAAGTTGTTAATTGCTTTTGGAAAACTCTTCTCTTTATTTGTAACTTCTGTTCTGAAATAGAAGCTATGCAAATTACCTCTGATCATGAGTTGTGATCATAATGCATTGACTGAAAACATACATTATTTTTGGTTAGAATTCTGTGTGCCTGCTTGAGAGACTATTGGATTTTTGAATTCTTTACTTATGCCTGTACTTTTTGGGTGAGGGGTGAGGCACACATGGCTATGCTCAGGGCTTACTCTTGGCTATGCACGTAGTGGTCACTTCTTGTAGGTTCAAGGGACCATATTTGGTGTTGGGATGGCATTGATAGTCAAGTAACCTATCCATTAGACTGTATTTTTGGACCAACAGATAAAAATTTTATTTTATTCATGTGTTTTTTGTTGTGGATGAGGGTTAACCTGATAATTACTCGTGGGTCAAGAATTAATTCTAGGGACCCGGGAGATAGCATGGAGGTAAGGCATTTGCCTTTCATGCAAAAGGTCATCGGTTCGAATCCCGGTGCCCCATATGGTCCCCTGTGCCTGCCAGGAGCAATATCTGAGCATGGAGCCAGGAGTAACCCCTGAGCACTGCTGGGTATGACCCAAAAAACAAACAAAAAAAAAAAACAAAACAAAACAGAAAAAAGAATTAATTCTAGTGAACCATATGGGATACTAACTCAGGTGCTTGCAAGACAAATGCCCTACCTGTTGCACTAACTCTCTGGCCTCAAATTTTTATGTATTTTGGGGGGCTGAAGAGATAGCACAGCTGTAGGGTATTTGCCTTGCGTGCAGCCGATCCAGGACTCACCAGAGTTCGATTCCTGGCATTCCATATGCCATAACATATGGTCTCCTGAGCTTGCCAGGAGTAACTCTGAGTACTGTCAGATGTGACTCAAAAACCAAAAGAAAAAAAAAGTATTTTTGAAGAACATTTCAATAATTGTGGAATTTTCATAGCAATCTAATAATTATACAAACATAGAAGTTCTTTTAAACACTTTATAGGGCTTTAAATGTGCTGATCTGTGTAACGTAAATTTTATTAAATTATTAATTATTTATGTTTACATATAATATTTATAAGTGTCATCATCTTTTCCTCAGCTTTGTGGCATGGACCAATTTTGGGGCATTGCTTTAAGAGCACAATCTGGTGATGTCAGTCGAGCAGCTATTCAGTATATTAATTCTTATTATATTAATGGTGAGTAACTTGAAATACTGTTTTTAGCAGGTATTTATTTTCCTTTTTAATATTTTGTTTTAAAATTTATATCAATGAATTTTCGTTTCCACCTGGAATTTTGGGGAAATATGTATGCCTCTATGTATGCATCTATTACCACTTCTGCTTCCCAAAAGACCACTCTATTCCTTCCATATCTCCTCCCATTTTCCTATGGTAACCACTTGTTTTCACTAAATTTAGAACTTTATTTTGTTGTCTCCTCATTTTATTAGTTTTAGGGATTCATATTACACTTATGAGTAAAATCAATCATTGTCTTTCCATTAATCACTACATTTACAGAGGGCTAGTGTCTGTAAACAGCCATATAGCTTCGTGGGTTTCAAAACCTAACACGGAAGAGAGTGAGACACGGGGAGACTGAAAACGGAATTATTAATGTAGAAAAATGAATTACCACACGCAATGCATGAGGATCCTCGTCAGATGAAGCGAGGACAAATGTATTGATTCAACTGAGACTATATAAAGTAAACTCTGGAATGCAAAGTGGTATTCTTGGGGCATAGCCAGGAAGAAAGGAAAAAGGATTGAATCAATGAGATCAAAGCTAGAATTAGCATATGATGTGACAGGTAGAGAAACCTGATATCTATCAAGGTAAGGCAGAGTTGAGAGAGGACAATGGGAGAGCATCTCTAGAATCTGCATACTAAAAAAGACTGATGCTCGGTTCGTCCTAGGTTAGTGCAGGCAAGGCAGGCCCCTTACCTTCAGCGCAACTGCCCGTCCCCTCCTTGTTCCATTTTATATTATTATTCTTGTACCAAAGATGAGCTGACTACATAAAAAAAAATTTTTTTTTTGTATTTTAAGTTGTATTCCATTGATCTGAGAGTTTGTCCTTATTTTTGTATAATGCCTTTGTCATTGTCACTGTTTCGTAGTACTCTTTGAAGTTGGAGGAAATGATTTCTCCAATCTTTTTGAGAATTATTTCGCTGTTTGGTGGGCTGGGAGTGGGGGGGGATGTTCCTGTTCTACAGGAATATCAGTAGTATTTGATCTATTTCTTTGAAGTTTGACATGGGTATCCTTATAGAGATTGCACTTAATTTGTATAATGTTTTGTAGGGAGTATTGTCATTTTGATTCCAATTTTATGAACAGGGGATGAGTTTCCTTTGCCTTATGTCTGCTTTTCTGTTTTGTAATTTTCTTTGTATAGTCCTTTAATTGCCTATTAAGCTAGTTCCTTAATTGGACTTAAAAAAAAATCATATGGTCATATGATTCCTGGTTTTATACTCAGGAATCATTCTTCTCGTTGCTCATGCAGTATGGGATGTGGGAAATAAAACCCAGGTTCACTACATGCAGGGCAAATTTCCCATCTCTGTACAATTATTGCTCTGGCCCTGATTTCATCTTGTTGCTTTATCTCTAAGGCATGTATTTTGATACTTTTTTGAATAGCAGTGATGAGAGTGGGCAGTCTTGTTTTGTACCTGTTCCTAGAGGAAAGACTCAGGTTTTCACAATTGAGTATAATATTTGCTGATGACTTGTTGTAATTGTCTTTGAGTATATTGAGGAAATTTCTTTCAAATCTCATTTTGTTAAGCATTTAATCATGCATGGATGCAGGATCTTGTCAAATGTTTTCTCTACATATCTTTTTTGTTTTTGTTTTTGTTTTTGGCCACACCCGGTGATGCTCAGGGGTTACTCCTGGCTATTCACTCAGAAGTCGCTCCTGGCAGGCAGGGGGGACCATATGGGGAACCGGGGGATCGAACCTCGGTCAGTCCTAGGTTAGCGCAGGCAAAGCAGGCACCTTACCTCCAGCGCCACCACCCGGCCCCTTCTCTGCATATCTTAATATTATTTTTAATTTGGTGTATTAATGTTGATTAACCTACTATGTTATGTTAAACCATCTTTGCATCCCTGATGAATCCCTAGTCAGTCATGGTATTTGAATTTTTTTTTCTTTAAGGGAGATTCAGGGGGGCCAGAGAGATAGCATGGAGTAAGGCATTTGCTTTCATGCAGAAGGTCGATGGCTCGAATCCCGGCATCCCATATGGTCCCCTGTGCCTGTCAGGGATGATTTCTGAGTGCAGAGCTAGGAATAACCCCTGAGCACTGCTGAGTGTGACTCAAAAACAAAATTTTTTTTTTTTGGTTTTTGGTTTTTGGGTCACACCCGACAGTGCTCAGGGATTACTTCTGACTCTATGCTCAGAAATTGCTCCTGGCAGGCACAGGGGACCATATGGGGCACCGGGATTCGAACAGATAACCTTTTGCATGAAAGGCAAACGCCTTACCTCCATGCTATCTCCCGGGCCCCCAAAATAAATAATTTTAACCTATTCTTTTTTCTTGGTGTTTGGTTTTTGGGCCACACCTAGCAGTGCTCAGGGGTTACTCCTGGCTATCTGCTCAGAAATAGCTCCTGGTAGGCACGGGGGACCATATGGGACACCGGGATTCGAACCAACCACCTTAGGTCCTGAATCGGCTGCTTGCATGGCAAACACCGCTCAGCTATTTCTCCAGGCCCAAAAATAAATAAACAAACAAATAAAAACAAAGGGAGATTCACATCAGGTGGTGCTCAGGCATAGTTATTCTTGGCTCTGGGTTCAGAAATTGCCCGGGCAGGCTCTGGGGACCATATGGGATGCCAGGGTTCAAACTAGGGTTCATTCTGGGTTGGCAACATGCACGGCAAATGCCCTAC
>PVKC010053184.1:0-10149 GCA_004027635.1 Crocidura indochinensis
GGGGACCATATGGGATGCCAGGATTCTAATCACCAACCTTCTGCATGCAAGGCAAACACCCTACCTCCATGCTATCTCTCCGGCCCTACTGAATCTTTTTATTTCCAATCTCTTTCCTTCTGATAGCCACCATAGTTTTGGTTGAATCTAGTAGGTTCCCCAAAGCTAATTTTCTTTATTCATTTATTTATTTGTGGGGAGGACCACAGCAATGCTCAGCTATTACTCCTAGCAGTGTTTGTGGGACCATTTGACTCAACAGAGATTGAACCCAGGTCTTACATAAGACAGTTACTGTACCCACTGCATTATAGTTCTGTAAACCCTCACCCCTTTATTCATATTCCACATATGTGTGAAGCAATCTTAGAATTTTCTTTAATTTCTTCATTTCATTTTGCATAATCACATCAAGTTCCATCCATTTTCTTTCAAAGGGCATGATTTTATCATTTTTTTTATTTTATCATTTTTGATGACAGAGTAAAAATTCTTTGATTATATATAACACAACTTTTTTATCTATTGATGAATGCAGGTGATGGTTGCAGCAAATTTGGTTCTGATTTGAAAGCTATCTATTTGAATAACCTAAACAGTGCTGAAATCATCCTTGTTTTAGAAGATAAGGCTTAAAGAAGATTAAGTGGTTTGCCCAACACACACAGTTAATAATTACAGATATTCTATTGAAGATCCATTTTCATGTTCTTAAATCCCACTGCTAAATAAACAAAAAGTAAATTTCATCAGCTTATCACTAACTACATAGGGAGAAAAACATTATATCCTCTAATCAATCACCCTCTAAATGTCTACTTAAAAGTAGTCTCACATCCAACTTTAAAAAAAAGCCTAGAGGCTAGTCGAGTGTAGTATAAAATTTTCAAGCAGAAAAGGACTTTAGAGAATATTGTGTAACCACTTCCTGTTTTTTCATCAAAGAAACAAATCCCCAGTAACTTCTATATTGTTTTTATGGGCATATCCAGAATGATCTCCTGAAGTTCAGTCTCATTCAGAAACATTGTACTTTACATCAGATTTTATTTTATTTATTTTTATTTTTTTTTTATTTTTTTGGTTTTTGGGCCACACCCAGTGACACTCAGGGGTTACTCCTGGCTATGCGCTCAGAAGTCACCCCTGGCCTGGGGGACCATATGGGGCATGGGGGATCGAACCACGGTCCGTCCAGCGCGGTATTGCAGGCACCTTACCTCCAGCGCCACCACCCGGCCCCAGATTTTTTTTTTTTAAAACCATTATAGTTTTCTTCATTCTCAAGACAAGTTCCACAGCATGATATTTTAATGCTTCTTTGAATTTAATGAAAGCTTTAACTGAGTTTGGGCACCTGCTAGGTGCAATACTCAGTGGCAATCACCTTTTCCATTTGCAGTGTCTTCTAAATTTCAACACTTTGTTTTGTTTGGGGACCCAAACATTGCTGGGTGTTCAGGGGCTACCATATGGAGTATGGGGATTTGATTAGAGTCTGCTGTCTTCATGGCAAGTGAGTTACTCTCTGTGCTCTGTGCTATCTCTCCAACCTTTAAATTTCAGTTGTTAGTGAACTAATTTTAGTTGGTGAACTACAATTTTTTCCAAAATAGCACACTACCTATATAATCATGAAATCAATATTTGTTTTAATTTTTCTGACATTAGTTTTATTCTGGCTCTAATATGTGGTTACAGCAGATTTAGTTCCTAAATTAAGGCAATCTATTTTAAAAGTTGACACGTGTCAACTTTGCACATACATCAATAAATTTCACAACAGAACATTAAATCATAAAGTCCTCACTATCCATTAAACACATTATATAAACACTTAACACTTACAAATACTTAATATTTAAATGTACATATAGTAATACTAAACATTAAGATGTTTATCATTTAAATATTTTAATATTATCTTGTTCATTACTGACAGACCCTAAAGAACTATTCAATCCTATCTATTCCATATCATTTTCTTACATTATAATCAAAATTTTTTTATCATGTTATAATCTTAGTGGAATAACAACCTTCATCTCACAGCAGATAAGTAGAATCATGACAACCTCATACTTAATCTTGTCCAGGTTCCCAAGTCCCAAGTAAGTTGTCACTTACTGACTTAGAAGAATGGTAAAGACTAGAGTTTAATAGGTCCCTAACTTGGACACATAATTATCAATTGGAACTTGAGCTGAACACATTTACAATTTTGTTGTGTTGTGAGTAGAGGTGAATTGGGCATAAAATTTAGTAGTGTTGTGCATAGAAGTGAATTAGGCAGGTAGGGGAAACTTTGAAGGAGGAAAGAGAAAACTACACTGTATTTCTTCAATTTTCAATTTTTTTAAATTTTGAAACATATAATATCTCCTGGAAAATTGAAATCGTTCAGTGAACATTTGAACATCTTCACTATGTTCATCCTTAGTGGAGAATTACAGCAATGCATTACTATGTGTCTCTGTGTTTCAAATGAAACACATTTGAAAATAAATTGCAGATATTCATGTTACTTTATTACTAGTTGAAAACACATACTCACAGAGCAACTTGTAGCCATTTTCCCCCTAAAAATATAATAGATTCACTAATACTGAATGATCAATTTCAAAATTTATTATCTATCCACTTACATAGAGCTATTCTCTTTCTACATAAAAACACTTGTTGCATTTTATTGTCTGCTTTTCTTAATCTCCTTTTATTTGTCCAACTTCTTTTTATGCATTGACATTTTTGAATATTTCAAAGATTTTCAAGAAGTTTTCATTAGGTAATCTCCAATTAGACTGCCTTTGAAAAATAATCCCTTAGTAAGATGTCATTTAAACTAAAATAAATGTACTTCAGATTTTGCAAAATTGCTTGTTGGAAAAGTTACATAGATTAGTCAGAGAATGAAACAAACATCCTTAAAACTCCAATTATTGAATAAGAAATGAGTTTTTAGTAGCCAAATTAAATAGGACTTGTCTAAACAAAGAAAAGCAATTTAGAATTGAGGTAGCTTCACCAAACACCTACAGATCCTCAATATACCCACAAATTTGATTGACTCTCCCTTGCGGATTGCCTCAAGGTCAGGTTCAGAATAAACATAAGGTTATTTTTACCTTATCTTTTGTCATTTTATGAGTTTGGATTTCCTCTTCTTAACTCCAGGTCCTGTAGTCTATGAGCTATTTGCAGACTGCTCAGGCTGTGCTTCTTTCTCTGGACTCTTACTAGTTATACATTATGGGAGGAGGAGCAAAGCCTAAAACTCCAATTCTAATCTTAGAGAATGATGAAAATCCAATCGATAAATGCTTTTCTTCAATGGTCAGTGACTTGAATGCATTTTTTCCACCAGTAAATTAAACAGGAACAGTTTTCTTATGTGTTATATTAAGGTGTGTGCTTAGAGTGACATAACTGAGCATAGATAAAAAGAGGAATCTTTTATAGAAAATGAGATATCTTGGACAGGCATACCTCCTGAAAACAGAGTTAAAAACATCTAGAAATCATCTGCTCAGCAGACAGTATGGTTCTGTTAAAGCTGGGGTACATTGCCAGACCCAGAGGTGACCTGAATAAGTTTTAAAGACCTGGGTTTGAACCTCCGTGGATTTTTGATAATAAATCCGTTATTTGAAATGACTTCTCTGTGCCTTTGTTACCTTAAAACATACAATAGTAAAAATACACTCTTTTGGTGTTTTATTAAAAATAAAAAAAATGGTCAGTGTAGGGGTCTGAGAGATAGTACAGTGGACAGGTTGCTTTTCTTGTAGGATTGGATTCCTGATACCTGATATGGTACTTGAACACCCTCAAGAGTGATTCCTGAGCACAGAATCAGGAGTCAGCTCTGATCACTGCGAGATATACTCCCCCACCCAAAAGTGAATGCTAAAATGTTCAGCATAGAGCATAAATGTGGTTGTTAATATTCTCATAACTGTTACTATAATTGATTCAGTTCGTAGCAAAAGGTATTTATTGGAATCATTGCTGTAGAAATTGTCAAATTAATGTTTTGCTCACATGGCTTGAGCTCATGTGCTACTGTGTATTCTCTGGCAACATACAATATGCTGCTTCTGTGAGGACCCAAGATATATCAGAACGGATTGCTCTTAAACTGTGCTTGACTCCTAGTCACTAGTTCCAATGAACTTCCACCGGATCTTGTTCCCAGAGAGGGCAAATGTCACAGAGTAGGAAAGATGATGAATTATTCTAAACAAACAGGTGATAGAGAGAGGAGGAAGCAAAGGAGACTTAGATTTGTCATTTGCCTTTTCCTTCGCCAACCTTGCTTCATTCGAACACCCCTGAGGTAAAGCATCCAAGAAAATAATTCAATTCAAAGCACAAATTGTTATTGGACCCTTGCACTGTTGCGGGCTGTGAGATGAATGAGATAATCACGTCACTAAGAAGCCATAGGTTTAATGAAAAGACAGAGACACAGCACGGCAATCCCTTAGTGGAAAAGAGTGAAAGAGTACTAGTAGTAAAGATAGTTAATCTTTATTGAGTGCTTTGCTGGGGTGGTTCCAGGTGTTGATCTCAGCACTTTACGGATTATGTTTGAACAGATTAACTTATCAAACATACATGAAGGGCTCTCCGTGGTAGAGTTATACTTTGGAAAGCAGCAACTTTCAGACCAGACAATAAAGCAGGTAGCCACGCAGTGGGTCTCAGGGTACTTTGGGCAGGTGATGAGGATAGCACTTGTCAGAGTCTCTAATCGGATAAGGATTCCCTGGTAATCATTTCCCAGTGACATGGAACTGAAGGAGGGTCTTTGTGCTGCTGTCAAAAAGGATAGTCTCTCTTGGCTGTTTACCAACCCTTGCTGGGTGTGTCTTTCAAGAGATTAAAGTTGAGAGTGAAAAGGAGTGAAAGGAGTTGAGAGTGAAGTGCTTTAACTTCTCCAGGTTCTGATCTGATGCCCCCCCAAACTGTTTGTTTGGGTCTCAAGCGCCTGCACGCGCGGCTTCCTCCCTAACCAGGGACGCGGAACCCAGATCTAGACCTGGACAGGGGACCTAGCAAGCACCTAAACAAAGCTTCCTCTGGATTTTACCCGTCTCTTGTGGGAGTGTTGCTGAGAAATGAGTCAGATCTGCACCATTTCGGGGCGGGCTGAAACTTTATTTCGTGGGGGAAGCGGAGGGTTTCAGTAGTGATTGCATTAGCTGATTAAATCTGGCGGAACAAATCCTCCTGCTAGTCTGCGGCTGGAGGAACTGGCCGAGCCCAGGTGTCGTCAGTCGGGCAGGTCGAAGTCAGCTGCTACACTTCGTGGTCGCGCTGGGGTTAATTGGCGCCCAGAATCCCTCAGGAGCCCCGGAGGGGCGAATCGAACCTCCTCTGCCCAGGTTCCTTTGACTTCATACTTTGGAACCCTGAGGTCACTTTTTGAGAACTTCTTGATTAATTTAATCTTGTAAGATATCGAACCTTTCCAAGGAAAAAGTGTTTTTGACCTTTATTCCGCGCGCGCGCGCGCGCGCGTGTGTGTGTGTGTGTGTGTGCCACAGCCGACTGACTCCTAGCTCTGCACTCAGAAATTGCTCCTGCTAGGGATCAAATCCGGGTCCGGTCCTTCCTGGGCTGGCCACGTGCAAGACAAACAGCCTAACGCTGCGCTACCGCTCCGACCTTCATTCCTATTCTTCTAATGCTGCTGGTGACCTGTATGAAGTGGGAACCAGAGAGGCAGCAACTCAAGAAGGAGATCTACTACCTTCTCTCTCAGATCTCTGCCTCTATGGGGGCAGCTGATAGAGCAAAATAAGACTGAGTTTGCTACCAGCTCGGGCCACCAAGTCCCACAACCTTTCTAGGCAGGGGTCATTTCTCACCTGACATCCATTAATTCTACAGAGCTCAGACAATCCCCAACACCCAAGAGAGATTCTTTTAGGGAATCCATCTATCCATCCATCCATCCATCCATCCATCCATCCATCCATCCATCCATCCATCCATCTATCACCTATTCATATAGAGAGCTTTATTGTAAGGAACTACAACTGCAGGGGCTGTAAGCAACCCGTTCAAAAATTTCCTCTAGCTCTGGGAAGTCAGCCTTTTGTTCTTTTAGAACAATCGGCTAAATTAGCTGTATCACTTTCTGGCTTTATTCAAAGTCTACAAATTTAAATGTAAATTTTATTCAAAATATCCTGAGGGAAATGTCCAGAGTCACGCTTGACCAAACATCTGTGTACCAACCATGGCCTTTCCAAGTTGATGCAGCAGACTAATCATCACAGTATGTAACCTATAAGATGGTCTTTTTATAATTCTTTGTAGTTGCATCCAAGATTTGTGTGTATCCATAATTCTGTTTTTATTGCTGAATAATATTCATTCAAAGGATATGTGGGTTGTTTAGTGTTTGTTGCATTACAAATAAAAATTTTATGAACATTCATTTGAAAAATGAATCTTTACATTCTTTCACTAAAATTATTAAAGTGGTATTGATTTAAAACATTACAAAGATTTTAGGTACATATCATTGTATATCAATATCTCATATATACTGTTTACATTCACTACTAAAAATTCTAACTCTGGGGAGATAGCATGGAGGTAAGGTGTTTTCCTTTCATGCAAAAGGTCATTGGTTTGAATCTCGGTGCCCCATATGATCCCCCGTGCCTGCCAGGAGCAATTTCTGAGCATGGAGCCAGGAGTAACCCCTGAGCACTGCCGGGTGTGACCCAAAAAGCAAAAAAAAAAAAAAAAAAAAAAATCTAACTCTATCCTTTCATTGACATCTATTACCCAAATTGCCCAAATGCCATTCCCCTTATCATTGGACCAATTAATTTGATCTTATATCAAATAGTTTATTTTTACTATATGCATCCACTTTTTATTTATGTACAACATATGAGTGAAACCATAGTGTTTCTTTCTTAGTCTTAATATACTTATTAAGTATATTTGGCAACCTTTTTTTTCAACTGAGCCAAATCTAGCCAAAACCACGATTGAAATTTATTTTGAGAGTCACATTTTTGTGTTTTTTGCTTTTGTTTTTGTTTGTTTGGGCAGTGCTCAGGGGTTACTCCTGGCTCTATGCTCAGAAATCGCTCCTGGCAGGCTCAGGGGACCATATGGGATGCTGGGATTTGAACCACCAACCTTCTGCATAAGAAGCAAACACCTTACCTCCATGCTATCTCTCCAGCCCGAGAACCACATTTTTAAACCGAAAATACATAGGATGGTACACTGTTTTTAGTTTCAATAAGTTTTTATTGAGAATATTCTGCATGCAAGTATTCACATAGGTCAGAAGGATACAAATAACACAACTAATAAAAACAAAAACTTTAGAACGATATTATTTATTAATAACATTAAATTCCATAAAATTTGCCTTACAATGTAGAGAAAATTACATCCTGACAATGACTGACAAAGTCGCAAACACTAATGTGAACATTGGCCTTGCATTTCCTTGGATAGTTTGAGTAAGGTTTGGATGTTGTTGTTTATAATTTTAGGCACGATTCCAGGTTCTCATTGATGAGATGATTTCTCAATTTACTCTTGATAAGAAACATGCTTGAAAATGATTGTACGCATAAATATGTAGATCTGAACAAGAAAAGAACAGCAAACACTAGCTTTTTTAGTTGATTATATGAATCAGGAATACTATTCCAGGTGTTAAAAATCAACATATCTTCCTTCTCCAGGTCTTTCAAAGCAGACCACTTTTGCTGTGAACTAAGTTCACATTTGTGTTTCTCCAATCTTTCTAAACTAGCACAAAGATGTTCAGATTTCGAGCTCCACTGTTCTTTGCTTTTTCAAATCCAGAAATTGCATTTTGAAGTTGCCAATGTCGATATTAAAGGGAGAAAAATTTAATTCCTTTACAGTGGCATCCAAAGATTTTTTTTAACAAAGGCCAATGTTGCTTTGTTGTTTCTGAAATCCTGAAACCTCTTGAGAAAAGCTTCCCTCATATTTAAAAGTGCTGTTTTAAAATAGACGATGTCAATAACAGAATTATTTTCTTGGTGATGTTTCATCAGGCTTGGACGGTGAATCAAAGTTTCTCTGTCAAAATCTTGAGCAAAACCAGATAATTTGTTTTCAAACAAAATAAATTTTTCTTCTAACATCGAAAAAATTGTGTTTCCTTTCCCCTGTAGTTTATGATTAAGCTGATTTAGATGTGAAGTAACATCTACCATGATATACAGTTTTTTTGTTTGTTTGTTTTTGTTTTTGTTTTTAGGCCACACCCGGCAGTGCTCAGGGGTTACCCCTGGCTCCATGCTCAGAAATAGCTCCTGGCTGGCACGGGGGACCATATGGGACACCAAGATTCGAACCAACCTCCTTTGGTCCTGGATCGGCTGCTTGCAAGGCAAACGCCGCTGTGCTATCTCTCCGGGCCCCGATAAACAGTTTTTGAATCTACTGATCGTTTGTTAATTCTGGGTAGTGAACCCCCTTCTTGAGAAAAAGTGCTTTGATTTCTGATAATAAGTAAGCAAAACGTTTCAAAATGTTTCCTCTTGATAACCAAAATGTGCTGAAAATGTGAAACCCTACAATATGGAGATGAAACAGCTAAAAGAGAAAAAACCTTTTAACAATCTTTAAAAGCAAGGACAGTGTTCCAGAGAAAAGCAGTGACTTCACTGAAAGGAAAAAAACCTATTGACACTTTAGTGTGTGCTGCAAGAAACCAAACTAAAATACACACAAAAACAAAAACAGCACTTCGTTAAAGGCATATGTTATATCATAAAGGAATTATGATAGAGTGCCTGAAACATTTTAAAAATAATTTTTGATTTTAGCATATTGGTTGCAAAATTATTCATACTTTAGTTTCAATCGTAGAATGTACACCATCTTTCTTTCACCAGTGCACTTTCCCCACCACCAATGTCCCTTGTTTCCTTCCCCTTTGCCCTCCTCTTCCTATGTCAGGGGCAGGCATTTTGCTTTTTTTTTTCTCTCCATCTCTCTTTTCTTTTATGACACTGAGGTTTGCAAAATTTCCTTACTGTAGTTTGCAATATTGTTAATTAAAGGGTACCATGCATGCCACATTCATTTTCAGCATCCAGTTCTTGTCCAGAATGCTATGTTCCAAATGTCAATATCATAATGTACCTTTCTCTATTCTAACTGAACTCACCATTTTTTATGGCAAGCTTCCTATCATAAATTAGTCCTCCTGTCCCTCATCCTTATTTTCATTAGATATTAAAACCATATTGCCATTATTATTCTTATATGCCACAAATGATTATTCTGTGTCTAACCTCTTCTTCTGACTCATTTCACACAGAATAATAATCTGATGTGTTGATGTATGTACAGATGATGTACTGTACATGGCTCAGTGTTTTTGTTTAGTCACAAGAAACAGAAGTTGCACACCAGTACATTGTATCCACTCCTTGTATGATAGGCTAGATTAAAAAACTCACTGCTGAACTAAACTCTGTGACAGATGACACAGTAGAGATAATTTGTGAAATTAACAATTGTGATCAAATCCAGGCTATTAACCACAGTGAGAGTATGGATGCCCACTACTAGCATCTTCTCCATGAAGAAGTGAAGTGGCTATTCAGGGAAAGGGTGCTCTCTCGCCTTCTTGGCAAGAAGGAAGAAGTAGCAGTTCCTGTGAGAGCAGAACTCAGACTTTGTACAGCCCCAGATGGACAAGAAAAGGGTAGCTAAGTTTGTGTAATTGGCAGACATTGTTCATTTTCTCTTTGAATTTAATATTTCTTTGTAGGGGAGTTTCACAAGTAGTTTTTACAGTGAGACATAAGATGGATGTGTTCAAAAAAGAATCTGATTTTGGGATAGCTGTGTCTGAGAAGGAGATATTGAAATGTTTCCACTCTTGCAAAAAATTTCTGATTGGCACTTATATTATGCAGAAAGTCATAATCAATATGAAAAACAGCATTTAAGGGCATTAGTTCACAATTTTAATCATGAGTACTCTGAACGTGAGAATCCATGGAAAAGAAAACTCTGGGTTGAGAATCCCTTCAGGGAAGATGCCCACTCTTGTGCAAAATAAAATGTGTTTTAAGATCACTCCAGGTACTGTATTTATAAACCCCACCCAACTGATCT
>PVKC010053185.1:0-10155 GCA_004027635.1 Crocidura indochinensis
TTTTTTTTTTTTTTTTTTTTTTTTTTTTTTGGTTTTTGGGCCACACCCAGTGACGCTCAGGGGTTACTCCTGGCTATGCGCTCAGAAGTCGCCCCTGGCCTGGGGGACCATATGGGGCACGGGGGATCGAACCGCGGTCCGTCCAGAGATAGCGCGGTAAGGCAGGCACCTTACCTCCAGCGCCACCACCCGGCCCCTACTTTCCCATTTCTGGTGAGGGCACAGAGCCACAGAGAGAGAGGATCATAAGTCTCGGGTGGCTCAGAATTCCAGCAAGTCAGTCTGATTTCTGAAAATAATTTACCTATTCGGTGGGAAAACACTTTGAGAAAATTCACAATAAAGTAGTTTGAATTGGGGGCCCGGGAGATAGCATGGAGGTAAGGCGTTTGCCTTTCATGCAAAAGGTCATCGGTTCGAACCCGGTGCCCCATTTGGTCCCCCGTGCCTGCCAGGAGCAATTTCTGAGCATGGAGCCAGGAGTAACCCCTGAGCACTGCCGGGTGTGACCCAAAAACCAAAAAAAAAAAAAAAAAAAAAAAAAAAAGTAGTTTGAATTGAGAGAAGGGAGGAGAGTCAGAGACAAGATTAGCAAGGAGAGCTTTAGCCTGGCCTAGAAAGAGAGACAAAAGGGCCAAGCATGGGGGAGAGATGACAGATTGGGAACATAGTCGGGAGATAGAAGGTGATGATAGTTGATGGGAAGCACCAGGCTGGTTCCCAGGATTCTAAGTTGGGGAACTTGATGGACACTGAGGCCATTACTCAAGAAAAAACAAGGCGAGAGAGTACAGGGGTTCAGGCGCATCTATTCTAATGGAATTTTCATTGCACCTTTGTCAACTGCGTTAGCCTGGTATTATTTCTACGGAGATTTAGCAGAAGAGTGTTGCCAATATTTGGGCAGGTAGGAAAGAGAGGCAACATCTCTGTGGGTTTGCCTTCAAGGTGGCTTAGACTGGGATAAGGAAAACCCCAAGAAAAAGGCATCCTAGAAGGAGAGCTGCAGTATGACACAGACTGTCCTCTGCCTATGGAGACAATTTCTTCATTGCCAGCCACAAGGCGGGTCATGACATGGCATTGTCTGACCCACAGCTGGTTGTGTTTATGGTCAACTGAGAAGAAACTGTTGGGTCCTAGTGGCAGCTAAAATCTAGCAGAAGACTGAGAAGATAGGGAAGAGGATGTGGAGAGGAGATTGGAGTGGAGTGGGCATGTCTGCTTTATCCTCTGTCCCTAATACCTGGCATGGTTCTGGTGGTGGGTGGGTATCAAGACCTCAGGAAATAGTATTAGTATGAGTGAAGGATTTAAAGAAAAGGTAGACTTGGGGCCGGAGAGATAGCATGGAAATAAGGCGTTTGCCTTGCATGCAGAAGGATGGTGGTTTGAATCCTGTCATTCCATGTGGTTCCCTGAGTCTGCCAGGAGTGATTTCTGAATGTAGAGTCAGGAGTAACCCCTGAGTGCAGCCGGGTGTGACCAAAAACAAAACAAAACAAACAACAAACAAAAAAGAAAACAAGAAAAGGCAGGCTTTCAGGGAACTTCAACTTCTCAGAGATTCCAGGAAATCCAGTTAACACAATGTTTACTGTGGGGGATTTGAGCAAGGTGAGGTTAAGAAAGACAGGAGTCGATTTCATCTTTTATTTTGATAGCCAAGTATTATCCCATTGAAAATATAGACCACCACATCTTTTTTGACCCAGTCATTGATTGACAGGGATTTATGTGTCCACACTTTGGCAATCAATGTCAATAATGTCGCTATGAAATAGACACCTCTTTGTCTCTGTCTCTCTGCTTTGTTTTTGGTTTGGGGACCACAGCCAGCAATGCTTAAGTGTTTCTCCTTGGTCTGCACTCAGAGCTCCCACCTGGTGGAGCTCAGGGGTCCATATGTATAAGGAATCAAACCTGGGTTGGCAAGCTAAATGCTCTACCACTGTACTATCATTCCAGTCCCATATGTTTGAATTAGTGTTTTCATGGTCTGTGGCTAAATACTCAGAAGTGGTATTTGTGTATTGTTTGGTATTTACATCCTTTTTAAAAAAAATTTTTTTTTTTGGTTTTTTTGAGACATACCCAGCAGCGCTCAGGGGTTACTCCTGGCTCCGAGCTCAGAAATTGCCCCTGGCAGGCTTGTGGGTCCATATGGGATATCGGGAATCCAACCAGGATCCATCCTGGGTTGACTTCGTGCAAGGCAAATGCCCTACTGCTGTGCTATCTCTCTGGCCCTATGTTCTTTTTTTTTCTTTGGTTTTTGGGTCACACCCAATGACACTCGGATTACTCCTGGCTATGAGCTCAGAAATCACTCCAGGATTGGGGGACCATATGGGACACTGGGGGATTGAACCTCAGTCTGTCCTAGGTGAGTACATGCAAGGCAGACACCCTACCACTTGTGCCAGTGCTCCAGCCCCCCTACATTCTTTTTTTTTTTTTTTTAAGGAATTGCAAAGCTCTTTTCCACAGTGGCTTTACCAGTTTATGTTCCCATCAGCAGCATACAAAGGTTCCTTTCTCTCCACATCCTCACTGACACTTGTTTCTTGTCTCTTTGATAACACTTCAAACATGGGTGGGGTGAGAATGTCATGGTTGGTTTGTGACAACATGAATGGACCTTTAAGGACACCTTGTTCCATGAAATAAGTCAGATGAGGAAAGATAAGTAACACACAATTTTATTCACATGGAATATAAACACATAAAGATCTAAACAAAAATAAGGCAAATAGAAAAATTGGTGGTTGCTAGAGTAGAGCAGTTGGAGAGGTGGATGATATCAGTAAAAGTAGTCAATTCTGTGATGGCGGATAGAAAATGAGGCATTTAAGGATAGTCTATGTGATGAGGTCTATGATGGATAATGAGATTGCGTATACCTGAAGCTCCTATGAAGTCACAAACACAAGAAAATGGGGCTGGAGAGATAATACAAGAGGCAAGGTAGGTGCCCTGCATATGGCTGCAGCAGACATGATCTAGATGGAGTCTCTGGCACTACATAGAGTCCCCATTCACTAACCAGGATGGTGGATCTGAATGGAGGATCTGGGTCCAACAGTCTCTTTTGGATACCAGAAAAGAGCAAAGCAAGTAGTTCAGTAATTTGAACAGGAGTGGCAATGGCAACTGGCTATTTCACTGGCAGTGCCTAAGTCTTTAGAAAGTCTCCTTGGCTAGAAACCTAGGTCAGTGGTATGGTGCAGGCATCACATATATGTCACCCTACATACAATTGCAGGCACTCAGGTCTACAAATTAAACAAGATGCAAACTACATGAACAAAGTCCATGAGAAAAGTGAGAGAGAAAGAAAGCAAAGAAAACAAGAAAGGAAAGAAAGAAAACAAAAATAAAGAATAAAGAATTGGGCACTGGAGTGCTGGTGCAAGGGGTAAGGCATCTGCCTTGCCTGCGTTAATCAAGGATGGACCGCAGTTCTATCCCCCGGCTTCTTATATGGTCCCCCAAGCCAGGAGCCCATAGCCAGGAGTAACCCCTGAGCATCACTGGGTGTAGCCCCCCCCCCACCAAAAAAAAAAAGAAAGAGAAAACAATAAAGAAAGAGAGAAGAAAAGGGAAGGGCTCTTTTAAGACTGAACTCTATCATTACAAGAGTAATGAATGACAGAACAGCCTTCTCTGTTCTCCTCCCTGAGCAAGGGACACTGTGCCCACCCCACAAGGACTCTGGGAAAATCTTTCTCTTGATTCCTGGGAGAGCAGAAGTAGTAGAACATTTCTAGGTTGCAGGCCACCTCCCTAGGACCATCTATCTGGGTGTCTGGGCATACTCAGTGGTGGTGGTCCCAGCAATTGAAATTTCAAGCACATTCTGGATTGTGAATTGGGCACCTTGGCGTCACTGGCCCATGTTTTTCATTTGAAAAAAATCACGATCTGAAAGTACAATTCTAAAGGGACTTGGGCTTTTATGACTGCTGGTGACCTCTGTCCTCTAGCTGTCATTGGGAAGTATTTTTCTTCTCCCTGCAATCCTAAAAAAAGGAAGAAACAAATGCTACCAGAAGCAGGTTTCTCATCACTTTGTTAATGATTGATTTTGTTCAAGTCCAGAGCTTGTTTGACCTTCCAATAAACAATTGAAACCTTCTGGAGGCACCTCGGAGGAATGCAGGAACGCATTTGCTATTTAATGTTTAGGAGGATAATAAATGGGACTCTGGCAGAATAAAAAGTATTATTTATACGAGTGCTAAAAAAAAAATAAGACACTTGTAAAATACATACTCTTCAGTAATGACCAAATATGGGAAGAAAGTGTGAAATCTGGTGGATGAGAAGGCTGACTCCCTTCATCATCCGCCTTCCTCTAGGTTGAACAACTTCGTAGGCTACAAATCTCCATGGAAGTCTATAACTTGAGGTCAGATAGAGAGCCAGAATCAATGTTCAAGGGAGCACCCAAGTCTTCAGCCAGCCCAGGTTCCATGAAGGTGTGTTTCCGTGTGGCAATATAAGAATCATCTAAAGTTGGATTTCTGGGGTCATGGTAAAAATGACAAAGGCTTTTGAGTTGTTGAGCAGCCAAATACGTAAGAACAGAGACAGCCAAGAAGCAGGCTGGCATGAACAACTCAGAGGAAAAGAGTGCTAATCTGCCTTCCAGCCACTGATATGATCAACTTTCCATGACATGCGGAGTCAGTCAGTAGTTCACTGATCAGCAGTTTCCCCTGGGAACTAGAGCAATTCAGCAAGGCCAGCACTGTTCTGGGGGTGATGGTGCAGACCCTTGCCTCACCCTGGGTTTGTAGAACTGCCCCATTTTCAGCTGGGCATTAGACTCTTCCAGAAGCTTCTGGAGAGCCAAGATCTAAGGAAAGAGAGTAGACAGGCAGCCTAGGTTGTGTTCCCTTCACCGGAGTCCCCCATCATAGCACTATCACCCCATGGTCCAGCCCCTCCTTCTGTAGCAACCAGGTAGCTATTGAGGGGGACAATTGGGGACTCTAGACAGAAGTCTCCACTTTGCTGATTCCTCTCGACATATCCCTGGGCCAATTCCTACTTTTGCCTCAGGTCCTTTATTTGTAGAATGGAAATAATTTTTCAGATTAAACAAGATCAAACCAAGTGCTTGGCACAGCGCCCAGCTCGTTTGAAGTCCTCCATAAATCTTGATTACCTTCCTTCTAGTGGATTCATCTTAAACACAAAGTAGAAGTGAAATACATTTTGCTGGAGAAAGGAGTGTATAATAGTCACAACAGCTCTTTTGTTTATCAAGGATGTTCTCAACTCCGAGCTCCCCAGTGCGTCATACATACTTATTTTGCTCCCCTGGCATTCGACTCAGGGTCTGACACCGAGTAGGTGCATAGTAGATGCTGGAATAATGGCTGGAATTCAAAGAGGAGACTCTCAAAAAGGTGCAGAAGAAATCTAGTCTTCAGGCCTGGAGTGAGAAGAACATTTGTTTTGCATGTGCTCGACCTAGGTTTGATCCCCAGCATCTCTAATGGTTCTCTGAGCATCTCTGTGTAGGACCAGAAAACAAACAAACAAAACAGTGACAAAACAAAACAAAAATAACCAATGTTGCCTTCAGGAAATAGTGGCTTCTTTTCAAGTCCTAAAGGGGTCTGCTAGTGCCAAGGAGAAGAGCAGAAATCTGTGAGTGGGAAGGATATAAGTGTAGCATCTTTCTTCCCAGTTCAGTGTTCCAGGACCCTCAAACATGGCTTCGGGGACACAGGCCCATTTGGTTGATCCAATGACCCGCAACTGAGCATCATTGTGTCCGGGTGCAGAGCCTCAGAGCAGAGAGCCTGGTCAGTTTTACCTGGCCAAGGAAGGGAACCCTACAGGGAAGGAAGCCTGGAAAAGTCTCCAGATGATGTGGATATTAGGGCTCCTATGTAATCAAGAAATGAGGCCTAAACAGCTCTCACCTTCTGTGTGTATAAGACTTCAGACGAAGTAGCTGCGTGAGTCACCCCAGAAAGCATGGCCTTGCCAGTGAGGCAGCTGGGCTAAGCCCTTGAAACCTGGTGTAAACTGGGAAAACAAAACAGATGGACCAGCTGACCACTGTGCTTCAAGGCCTGGAGCCAGGGCCCAAGTCTATGGAAGTTTATCAAACTAAGTGCAAGCAGCAGTGCAAGGGAACTGGTAATCCTGAAGGCTGAGAAACTGGTTTTCCAGGCTTAAATAGATTGCAGGATTAGACTGGAGAAGAGGCCTTTGTTCAGTGTTGGCTCCAAATATTTTTTTCCTTCTTTCTCGTTAAATAAGAACAAAAAATTTTGTACCGTCAGGGGCAGAGGCACAGGACAGGGGAGCAGCCTGAAAATTCTTTCTGAGAGGTAAATCCCTGTGTTTTAGCCCTGCCCACATTCCAGAAAGCTGAACCTGACCCAGAGTTTCTGGGAGTGCTTGTGTGATCTTGATGGGAGATGGGGGCAGTGTCTGGGGATGCAGGGTTGAGGTGTGTGCGTTTGGTCTCCCCCCTCACACACATGCCTCCCTTTGGTTTTCTCGAAGTGACTTGGAAATTGAGGCCTGAAATGACACAATTGTGCCAAGTGTCAGGTCTGAGGAGTCTTGTCTGGTTTGGGGGGGTGGGGGATGTCTCTGTCTTGGTAGCTTCCAGGTTCTGGGAGGTTGTGTTGTGATGGTTGGCAGAGGCGGGGGAGGTCAGGGATGGTCACTTGAGTCCATTTAGTTTGGAAACACAAAGTCTGATTTCAGGGTGTGGAGTGGAAGGCAGGCATGGGGCAGGGGGTGACCCCCCAGCTGGCTTTTTAACGGTTTTGCTCCAAACCCCTCTCAGACTGGCCAGGCCCTCCTTGGACACTAGGCTAAGGAATGAAGAGTGGGAGGAGGAGTGGGTGGTGTTGAACTTGCTTCCTGGAAGCCCTGGGCGAGCTCATTTGATCCTGTTGTTCCAGGAATGGGGAGAGTCAGAGGCTAAACAAGTCAGCATCACTGATTCCACTCGTTTCAGGTTTGATGAAAAAGTTTAGGAACAAAAAAAATATTTAGGGCAGATGCATAATTTTTAGTCAAACAGGCCCGAGGGCTAAAGGCACATGTTGGAGATGATTTGACTTCAGTGTGAATGTGTATGGAAAAATTGCATGTGTGTGAAAATGTGTGTAAGAAATATCTGTGAGATTGTGTGTGTTAGAAATGTATGCATGTGGGGCTGGAGTGGTGGTGCAGTGGTAAGGTATTTGCCTTGCATGTAGCTGACCTAGGATGAACTGCGGTTCAACCCCCCAGTGTCCCATATGGTCCCCCAAGCCAGGAGCAATTTCTGAGCGCAGAGCCAGGAGTAACCCTTGAGTGTCACCGGGTGTGGCCCCCAAACCAAAAACCAAAAATAGAAATAAAATAAAATAAAAAGGAAATGTATGTATGTGGGCCAGAGCAGTGGAGTAGCAGTAGGGCATTTGTCTTGCATGCGCTAACTTAGGACAGACCACGGTTTGATCCCCAGCGTCCCATATGGTCCCCTAAGCCAGGAGCACAGAGTGGTTTTTGGGCCACCCCCGGTGACTTTTTTTAGGGAGACCTCCTCCTTCTTTTTGTTTGTTTGTTTGTTTGTTTGTTTGTTTTTGGGCCACACCCAGTGACGCTCAGGGGTTACTCCTGGCTATGCGCTCATAAGTCGCTCCTGGCAGGCACGGGGGACCATATGGGAACCGGGGGATCGAACCGTGGTCCGTCCTAGGCAAGGCAGCAGGCACCTTACCTCCTGGGCCACCTCCCGGCTCCCTTTTTTTGTTTGTTTGTTTTTTTTTTTTTGGTTTTTGGGCCACACCCAGTGACGCTCAGGGGTTACTCCTGGCTATGCACTCAGAAGTCGCCCCTGGCCTGGGGGACCATATGGGGCACGGGGGATGGAACCGAGGTCCGTCCAAGGTTAGCGCGGTAAGGCAGGCACCTTACCTTCAGCGCCACCGCCCGGCCCCAGACCTCCTCCTTCTTATACATGGTCGCAGTGTCTGCAGGAGACAAAGTCTGTCTCAGTCCTCATCATTCCTTGTCCGGAGCTGGTGGGAAGGAGGATGGAAGCATATACCCTCTTTTTATGATTCTGAAGAAGTCTTTGTGACCTTCCATCTCCTTTTCATGCTTCTAGGTCGACTTTACCTGCCTTTCCAGCAAAACGGTCCGGTCCGTAGAGCCTCGAGCAGAACTTACATACCTCTGGTTGGGAAATGCTCTCTGATCCCATGACTTGAAAAGCTGCAGCATTCCTTCAGGAGAAATGTCCTCTTGCTGCTTCATTCCATGCTTGATCCGGACCAAATCACTAGCCATGAGCACAAGCAAAATAACAGGTATAGACAAACCCCAAAGTACTCAGATACTTTCAAGCACCCCTAGCTGCCGCCCACCCCTGCAACCCAGAATGCCCACAGTTGTGAGGGTATGATTCTTTTTTTTTTTTTTTTTTTCGGTTTTTGGGTCACACCCGGCAGCGCTCAGGGGTTACTCCTGGCTCCATGCTCAGAAATTGCTCCTGGCAGGCACAGGGGACCATATGGGGCACCGGGATTCGAACCGATGACCTTTTGCATGAAAGGCAAACGCCCTACCTCCATGCTATCTCCCGGGCCCAGAGGGTATGATTCTTATTGGCTGAGAAAATAGGGAGCCAGAGCAGTCGAGCCAAGGGTTAAACTGTGATTAAATAAAACTAATCACTAGTAGCTAGAGGATTCCTTAAACTGCTGAAACTTGTATTTTATGCAGGAGCTAAGAAGTGGGATAAAGATTCTTTTGAAATGGCTTTGTCTGAAATGGCATCTCAAATATCCAAAGTAAAGGCCTTGTGGAGACACTTTGGGGTCAAGTGGGAGGGCTCTTGTAGTTTTTCACAGACACCCCTGAAGTCACCATGCTTCCTTCTGAAGCATTTCCAGGCCCAGAGCTGCTTCTTCTGGAGGCCAATGGCTGGATCAAACAGTGGCCTGAGTCACTCCAGCTGGAGTTAGGGCAGGTGCTGGGCTGGCCCCCATTACCCCTAGCTTCTAGCCCAAGAAGCCTCTGGGAGGGGTGGTGGTGGGGTCTCTGGTGATGGCAGGCAGGATCAAGGGCATGTTCAAAGCCCAGGGCCCCACCACAAGATGTTTTGGTTTAAGCAAGAGATTATTGTTCTCCCTTCAAAGCCCAGCATAAAAGCTGCTCAGGAATGCCCTGGAGGGGCAGCAGCTTTGATGCTTTGGGGAGGGCCCAGCCCAGGCTCGACCCCACTGCAGGGTGAGCTTTGGAAGGGGGGGTATGTGAAAAGGGTGGAGGGCCTGGGCCAGCGACTGTCCCTACAGCCTCTGTGGACTTAGAAAATAGGCATGTGCTCCTCCACCAGAGCTACCCACTAGACAGACCCACCTTCTTCAGGGACCTCCCTGCCCTGCTGTTTTGGGGTTCCCTGTTTGCCACTGCCTTATGGAGTTTGAGTCTGAGGTCTGTGCATGCCATAGGTGGTTGGAAAATTCTAATTAAAAATTCTAGCTACAAATGAACCAACACAGAGCAAAACAGGACCTGGCCTGGGGGGTCTGGAAGTTTCTAGCTAGCTACTATCCTAGGAATGCTCCCTCCCTCCTTGTATGGCTTCTTTCCTGGGGTACCCCAGAATGGACCCCCTTCTAAGCCCAAGTTTTAGTGGGAGACAGAGAATTTTTCAGGCATTTGGAAGGAGCCAGAGAGTACAGGTCCCCATGCTGCCTGCTGCATTGTTGTGGTCTGTTGAGTTAATATAAAATATAAACTCTAAAGTTCTAGAGTTAGGGTGAGGCCTTTCTCGACAGGGTGCCTTTACCCTTCTGCTGGCGGGTCTGAAGGCGCAGGATAATGGCGCAGAAATAATCACAAGCAGTCAATTAGAGTTTCATCAGAGTCAGCTTGATTTATTCCATGGCCCTATCTGCCATGTGCAGACTTTATGCCATGTCTGCCTAACTCATCTCTTTTTCTCAGGAGCTCTCTCTCAGTCTCCCTTCCTGCCCATTTCCATGCTTCCTTGCTTCTTTTTCTCCCTCCCCTTTCCCCAGGCAACACCTTATATTCTTTACTCCAAACCGCAGACCCCTCCCAGGGTGGTTCAGACCATCCAGATGATATTAACTTTTTTTTTTCTTTCTTTCTTTCTTTTCT
>PVKC010053186.1:0-10151 GCA_004027635.1 Crocidura indochinensis
TGTCAAACCAATAATTTACATTATGAATAAGTATGCCTTGCAGTGAGGGTTTCTTAGAACTTTATCACCCAAATCTCTTATTTTTGGCTCTAATATCTTCAGTCACCACAATGTAATTTCAAGTATTTCTGTATTGTTGGATAATAGTTATCTCCTCTTTTAGATTATAAACTTAATGGAAATAGAACACGGATTTATGGTTTTGCAAGCAGGAAAAACATATCCTATCACCAGCACCACATGTGATCGATTGAGTACTTCTAGGAGGGTCCTTTAGACATAAACCAGGATTTAGCCCAGAACATTGCAGGACATTTCCCCCAAATAAACAAGCAAAAGAAAGATTTTTTAAAACTGTTTCATTGCAACAATAATTTATAATGTGCCTTATGCATTTGTTAAAGAAATGGATAAAAATTATTTCTAGGGACTGGAGCAGTGGCGTAGGTGGTAAGATGTTTGTCTTGCACGCGTCTGACCTATGATGGACTGCGGTTTGATCCCTCAGCATCTCATATGGTTCCCCAAGCCAGGAGTGATGTCTGAGCACATCCAGGGGTAACCCCTGTGTCACCAGGTGTGACCCACAAAGAAAAAGAAAAGAAAAAGAAAAGAAAAATTAATACTGTATCTTTATTAAGTTATCCTCGAAATATACGAGACTAAATCACTGACATAGACATCTGATACTAGAGGATAGAATTTTAAAATTAGATGCCAATATAGTTGAGTTGTTTTGTGATCCTCTATTTGTTTAGCAAATGATTCTACTATCTCTCTACCTTCACATAGTCTTGCTTCTTCTGTCTTAAACTTATAGAAATAAAACAGAAAAATATGGATTAGGACACATTTGATGAGAATTGGATGACGAAAAAACCTTCATTTTTGAGGATAGGGTGGTGCCAATTATACAATGAGACTGTTAAAAAAATTTCTTGCTGTCACACATAACCAAGCACAGGTAAAGCCCACTAGCAAATACAAATTCTAAGTCCACAATCAGAAAATCAACCCATGTGCTTCCCTACCCTATGAAGTCTCAGCAGGTTTCTGTTCCCATGAGACAGACCCAGATGTTGAACAAAATGCTTATTGACAGGATACAGACAGGTGAAAAGTAGAAATGCATGTCAGCAATATTTTAAACAATGCCTCTCTGTCATATGTTGACATGAAGCCAGACTCCCAGTGCTAAGACACATAGACAGCCACTCACATTTAAGTAAGGTATATTAGCATGGATGACATGCATAGCTAGGTCTTTCCTCTATATTCCTTGCAGGGAGTCAAGGTTTTATTGCCCTTTGTTACCAGACTCCTCTTCCCATAGTACACATTCTTATATTCATCATTTCTTAATGAATTCTTCCTTTTGCCTGTTAATTTTGTTTCTGGTCCACACCTGGCAGTGCTCAAGGGTTACTTCTGCTCTGCACTCAGAAATTGCTCCTGATTGGCTCAAGGGACCATCTGAGGTGCCATGGAATGAACACTGGTCAGCAGTGTGCAAGACAAATATCTTACACTTGTACTCTCAATTTGCCTTTCTCAGGGAATTCTTTCACAAATCTGTGCCTGGTTCTTATTCTCAGTTTTACTGAAAACATCATTTTTCACTCTTTCAATTTCTTTGTAGTCTCTATTACAACCACATCATAAAGTGTGGGGACATTAAGATTTCTTTTTACTTTTTTCTGTAATATGCCACAATTTTTATTGCAACATGGCCACTTTTGTGAAGGTGGGGTTATCTCAAAAACATTATTCCAATAAGGCTCTTTTTATACAGAAATCACTATCATGACTGATATTCGAGGTATTTAGCATTATGAGACTTATGTTGTAAACATAGAACTGCTATACTTGAGTAGTGAACATTCAATGCAAAACAAAACAAAAAAAGACATCAATCACAGCTATACTTTTAAGATATAAAAGTAACAGAAATGAACTGGTTATATGCCTCCCTTGCACAACTCCTTAAATGCCTTCCTTGCAGCAAGCACAACAATGAATGTGATTATCAATGTGAATAGCTTAGAAAACTACAAAAGATAAGCTAATTGAATATTTTGAAACTATTATACACTGGACAGATGGTAAACTTTATTCAGTATTATTTATAGTTGCACTAGATTGCAATTCTTTGAGGCTCAAGTTCTTTGAGGCTCACTTGCCTTGGTGAAGCTCAGGGGTTACTCAGAAACCACACCTAACTTGGGGAACCACATGGGATGCCAGGGGATCCAACCACATTCGGTCCTAGGTCAGACACTGCAAGGCAATTGCCATACTGCTGTGCCACCACTCCGGTTCCATGGCAACACAGATGTAACACTATGCATTGAAAGCACTTTTTGTAATGAGTTAACTCCCTTCATCCTCAAAAAGGAATGCCAATTAAGTTGCTGTAACTGTGTCACCAACTTATTGTAGTACCTCTGGGCACTAAGATTTCAATGAAATCATTGGAGTAGACACCATTAATCACAAAACAAAGGCCTAATGATAATTGGGGCCTAAAACCAAGTTTAAAATCTAATGACCTATTATGTTCCTCCCAGATTTAAAGGGTTAAGATTCTGAAGCAAGAGCCTGAGCAATAGCAGCATAGCGGGTAGGGCATTTGCCTTGTACTTGGCCAACCCGACATCCCAAATGGTTCCTTGAGCCTGTCACAAGCAATATCTGAACAAAGAGCTAGGGGAAATCACTAGGAGTGTCACCTGGTATGACCCAAAAACCAAATAAAAAAGAGAAAAAAAAGTTTATGAGTTAAGCAGGTGTAAAACTTATCTTAGAATACTACAAAGGATAGGATAATTGTTTTTACTAGAGCTTCTCTCTGAGAAGGGTCTAATTCTCTCTGGGGATAGAACTGGTTCAGAGTTTTGTCATCCTCAGTGTCTATGTACATAAAATGGATTTTACTTCATGCTTTTTGGGAAACGGGAGGCTAGTGACAGAGTAACTACTAGTAGACACAAAGGACTAGGATAAGAACATGAGAGTGACCACCAAAATATCAAAGCTGTTTACACTTACAAAACATTAGCAACAAATTGTTATCTACAAAGAAAACCTCAAGTGGAGGTACTTTGCAAAGTCACATAAAATACCAACTTTACAAAGGCAAGGGGGCCTATCCCATTCTGGAGATCATCTACATATCAATTTAGGATGCATGCCTTTTTCTTTTACTTCTTTTTTGAGGATCCCTTGGTGCTCTCCTTGAGGAAACCAGGTTTCTCTCTCTTGAGATATAATCTCTAAATAAAATTGTTTCACTTTATTATTTGTCTTATTATGAAATTCTTTTCTTCAGCAATATGCAACACACCTGAAAACAAATTGAACTGATTATCCTTTTCTGGCAAAGGTCAATTCCTCCCTTCAGTCTGACTTTTATGGCTCCATGAGAAATTGGTGCTAGGTATTAATTTCTGTGCTGTACATATCAAGTGGAACTCAGACACAATATAATCATTGTTGGTCAAAGTTGGTGAGATGGAAGCAAAAGTAATGCATAGATGCTCCAAGCAGATTTTTTTTCAGGCACTTCTTCAGGTGACCAAAATAGCTACTATTTGCCCTCACCCTATTTCATGTAAGTTATCTGCATCAATTATAGCCACATTTTGGAAATTCTTATTCTATGTTCTGATATCACCTACTACCGCAATTCCTTCTATCCTCTAACCAAGAGTTTGCCCTGGCATTTTGTTGTTTAAGCTTTACTACTTAGTTTATCACTTCTTTAGCAGATGGCTTTGTTTTCCATGTTTTTAGCTAAAATGAAGTATCACGATTGCAGAGGAAAGAAACAGATCTTTATTTTTTAAAGATTGTTTAAAGATGCCTGGAAAAAGACTTACACAGTCTGAAGCTCCATTTTTCTATCTTCCCGAAGAATATTTCCAACTTAGATGCAGTTGGAACTGGCAGGTTATTCTCAATAGACAAAAATATTCTATTAGAGTCAAACAATTTGTCATTGACAATGACAATAATGTCACTGATAATATTCTCTAGGAGAAAGAAAATACTTTAAAACTAAGATCAGTATCACTGAGGTAGAAACTATGCTAGAGTGGAGGGAATAAAAATTAAGAGAGAATATATAGCAGGAGTTTGTGAGTATGGCATATCCACAGGCCTTGCATATCAAGGACTCAAGGCTTATTCCCAGCACTGGATTCTCCCCCACACCAGCACCACTTAGTGATCTTCAACTTAGAGCTCTTTGGGTTTGCTGGCTGAGTTTTGATGGGAGCATCCTCTACAATCCCGGAGAACTGCTTGGAATCCCACCACAAGTAAAAATATTTTAATAAAAAAAGGAAAGATGGTATCAAAAAAGTTTGGTTAATGAACTGGGATTTTATATGTTAATGAAAAACCATACAATTTAATGAAATAAAGGCAACTATGAATCATGTTGATGAATAACAATATGGGTATTATAAATTTTAACCATTATATTAGTATAACATTTAGAATTACTTGTTAGTCCATATTAAATTTAAACGTCTACCTTTATAGTTATTGCATGGTTCTTCAGGTAGTTAAGCAAATGAACAGAAAGTACAGATGCTGAAGCTCCAAGATTTTTTACATCCTAAAAGAGAAGGATTCTTATCTTTATGGCTGACTAAATTCTCTGAAAATTTGCCTTTTCTGCACTTAGTTTTATTCACTCTCCAGTGATTTTACCCTTGATACCATTTCATGATATATAAATATAGTTTCCTATTTTACTAATAAATACAGCCAAGCTTTTCTTAGCCATATGGCTCATTTATAGACACTTTTTTTTTTCAAAAAAAGAGTCTACAGAGTTATCAACTATGTGGCAAGTCCTCTTTTTCAAAATTTAAGTTATCTATATTTATATTTCAAAATTTAAGTTATATGTATTTATATATGCATGTGTGTACAATAGAAGCAGTTAAATTACTTACCGTGGTTTTTGAAGCCCTGCAGTTATTTTCAGCAGAGGACTTGGCAGAACTCAGAAACACTAACAGAAAAAATACCTGTGGTGTACCTTTCTGGCTCTGTTTATTTGTTTGTTTGAGCTGCAAAGTTTTGAATAAGTTATAGTTCTGCATTACAATCCTCCATTCTTCAGACTGGCAAGACTGAGCACAATGAGGTTTGTTCACAGCTAATGAGACCATCATGTAGTAGTGGAATTTACCTACATCCCAGTAGTGGTTTCCCAGACTTGAAGCTATTTTCCTTCCCTCCTCTCTCAAGGAGTTCTTTATTCATTTCTCAAGTACAGTAGTAAGCTTCAAAGGCATGAGAGGAAGGTCTCCATGTCTTCACTTCATTGATAGGGCATTTTTCTTCTTCTGGGTGCTCCATTTAGGTGATCAAATAAATGTGTAAAATTTCATATACAGGTTTTCCTTTACTTTCCCATATTAAGATAGTATCTCTTAATATTAATTTATGTCCTTTGCAAATGAAGTCACTCAATATGACCTAATACATACCTTGGTATCAGAACTTCTTTCTCCTGTTTCCTTACACTCTCACACATGATCTTATTTACATTTCTGTCTCTTTCCCTCCAACACCCTCTCCTCTCTCCTAGCTCTCTCTTCTCTCACATGCTTTCTCTTTTCTCTCTTTCACCAAATGTATGTACTCACATATGAGTGTAATTTTAAATTTGAATCAGTAGATAGATAGACATTTTTCTCTAGTATTTTCATGGAATAATTGGTGTGAATTTATGGAAGGATAGTTTTATTTTCCTCACCCCTTTCTCTAAGGTATGTATTCGAAAATGATTGTATTCAGATTGTGGACTTTCCTATAGGGAAGGGCTATAGCCATCTGGGGAAAATTCTAGCAAGAATACTTTGCATTTTAATTACTTGTTTTTCCTGTTTTCCTTGTTTTGAGGCATGTTATTTTTAAGGTCATCAACTTAAAGTGGAAATATTTCTTTCAGGCATTGGGATAAAATGTAGAATGGTGTTTTGATATAATTTTGGGAAAAGCTCTTAGTTTGTAACATTGACTTCTCTTAAGTTAGGTCCATGTAACTAATGATTACTTATAACAAAGGAAGAGCTAAGAACTGAACAATATAGAATATTAAAGTTCTGCTCCAGGGCCCTGGGCATCTTGCCAAATTAATGGAAACTCCTTTTCTATGATAGAGTGGAAATGAAGGAGGTAGAATATGATAAACAAAAACAGTAGCCGATGATCAGAATAATGAGACAGAGCTGTGCAGGTACAGTGGCTCATCAGGCCAGAGAATTTTAAGTGCTAATGGCTTTACTCCTGCATATTCCATCAGAGGGATAAGCTTTGTACTTTAGTCTCAGTGACACTTTGAAGGTCTTTGCATTCATTAAATTTTTATATACTGCTTTTCTGTTCTTTTTGCTCTTTTTATTTAATCCAACAGACTAAAAAAGAAGCAAGTTTATTGATACATTGCCCAATAAAATACAAATCTGTGGCAACACAATGCACACACTTTATTAGCATTCTTGTTAGTTCACAAAATCAATTCATCCATAAACATTCGTTCTCAGCATTAAGCATGTGATATTAAAACGAAAGCTCCACAGAAGAAAAGATGTTAGAAAAATGACTTTGTTCCATAATGTACAATTGGTTAGGATCAATTTCTGTTTCAAAATTAGCCGGTAAAATTTTGATGCCTAATAATTAAGGGACAGATCATGGCTTGTCATTAAGATATGGTAACATTTAAATAATAGTTAAAATTAGTATTTATTATTTCTATAAAGAGAAAAGAATTCTTGTGGTTAGAACAAAGCCTATCCTGATTCTGTAAGCAGATTATTAACAGCTCCTTTTGCAAAGCCTTCTTAGATTCTGGGTGAAAAGTAAGCAACTCCAGGGGAAAAAAGAGGCCAGGAAATGGATTGCTCCTCAAAATTCCTAAGTCCACCAACTTTCTCTTGAGATGTTTCTTCCCTAATTTGGGGATTTAAAATTATTGTACTCAATGACACATGTTCTGCTTCCTCATAAACCAAATCCCTCTCCTGGGTTTCTGCAAGAGTAGTTAATCTACCCAACAGCATTTTGATTAGACAAGAAGATCATCTGGTCTTATCTGGGGACAAGAAAGTGGCATGAACAAAGGCTCTACTTATGTCTGTTTTTCTAAATGATTTCTTAATCTGTAGAATGCTTTCCACAGTGCAGTCACTCAGACACATTCTTCACTTTGGCTGTATTTCTGAAGTAAAGACACACAAAGATTCCTGAAAGTCATTTACAAATGTCTTCTGATTGCACTAAAACAATCTTTTCAGTTCTGAAAAGCGAATGCTCACTGTATAGAAATCAATTAATCTGAGTCATAGTCAGGAAAAAAGGTTAAAAATGTGAACTCACATAGCAGGGCCTTTTGCAAGATGGAAAACCAGAAAGTGTCTATTTGACTTCTCTAGCACTTATGACCATGCCCTGGAAAGCTGATAAGTCTGCTGGAATGGACTGACTGTCTCTTAAAGATATTTGTCGCAGGCTGGATTTGTTCTCCCAATACACACTGAGTTAAATTATACTCTTTTGATACACAGCCTTTCATTATTAGTGCCCTTTAGTACTTCTCAGCTGCGCCATCACTCTGGCCCCTGAATAAGCATGATTTTTGTGTGAAATAAATGAGGGTCAAAAATAAAAGATAAATCTTACTTACAGGAAGAAAATATTTGTATATCATATAGCAGGCAAAGGTTCATATCCACAGTAAATTACGAATTCTTAAAAATCAAGCGCAAAACATAAAACTATACTATATATCAGCAATAAATAGGGAGAAATAACATGGAGGTAGGGCATTTGCCTTGCATGCAGAAGGACCGTGGTTCGAATTCTGGAATCCCATATGGTCCCCTACGCCTACTAGGAGCAGTTTCGGAGAGTGGAGCCAGGAGTAACCCCTGAGCGCTGCTGGGCATGACCCAAAAACCAAACAAGCAAACAAACAAAAAAACAATAGGGAGATGAGATGAAGAAATTATTCCTAAAACATTGTATTAAGGTCACTAATAGGAATATGAGAAAATGTTCACCATCACTGATTACCAACCACATAAATACAAATAAAAATGTCAGCTCATATTAGTTATAATGATTTATATAAAAAGTCCCCAAAACAAAAGTACTGGTTAAGATGTAGCAAAAAAAAAAAAAATCTAATTTACAGATGATGAGAGAGTAGCTTTGTTCAGCCTTGAAAAATAGCTTGGAGATTTTTCTAAAATGAATTTTTCAAATACACCAGTTTTTCCTTCCTTAGGGCATTTGTACTTGTTGTTTCTTCTGCTTAGATAATCCTTTGCATTTATAGTTGTTGTTTATTTTTAGTTTGCTGTTTTTTGTTGGTCTTTATGGCCCACACTCTATGTACTAGGTGTTACTACTGGCTATCTGCTCAGAAACCGCTCCTGGCAGGCATGGGTGACCATATGAAAATCAGGGATTCAAACCACCATTGGTCCTGGGTGGGCTGCTTGCAAGGAAAATGCTCTACCGCTATGCTATCTCTCTGGCCCCTATAGTTAATGTTGTTTTTATATCACTCATAGTTCAACTAAAAAATGGTGTAAAATATCAGAGTTTTCTTTCCTGGTCTTTGTTTTGTTTTGTTTTGTTTTGTTTATTTGTTTGTTTTTGGGTCACACCTGGCAGTGCTCAGGGGTTACTCCTAGCTCCAGGCTCAGAAATCGCTCCTGGCAGGCTCGGGGGACCATATGGGATGCCAGGATTTCATCCACCAACACCTTAACTCCACGCTATCTCTCCGGTTCCTTTCCTGGATTTTTGATGTACAGCAGTTCTAAAGGCTTTTTGTCATATTATCGTATTTTATTTCATAATTTTCTTTTTATTTATGCAGCATCATCTATCTTTTCCTCTCTAGTTAAGATTTACATTAAAAAAAAGACATAACCTTTCAGAATCTAAAAAAAAACCATTAAAATGGGAAGAAGAAATTAGGAAGACACACAGATGGTCAATGGGTACATGAAAAAATGCTCATTATCACTTATTATTACGGAAAGCCAAATCAAGACTACAATGGACATCATCTCACACCAATAATGATGGCATATATAACAAATATTGGGAATGATTTGTGTCGGTGGGGATGTGGTGAAAAAAGAACCCTCATCTACTGTTGGTGGGAATGCTTTGTCCAACACCTCTAGAAAACAATATGGATTGTTCTTAGTAAATTCAGAATCAAGCTTCCATATAACCCAGCAATGCCTCTTTTGAGTATTTATCCCTAGAACACACAAACAAGTAAGAAAACACTTATCCAAAAGAATGTATGCACACCAGTATTTATCTCAGCACTCAGTACAATAACTAAGAGTTGGAATAAACCTAGATGTCCAACAACAGACGAGTAGATCATGAAGATATAGTTCATGTACACAATGGAATAATACATAGTTGTAAGTAATGATGCCATCATGTAATTCGCTGCAACATGATTAAAACTGGGAGATATTATGTTAAGTGAAGAATACCAGAAGAAGGATGATAAATACAAGATGATATAACTTATATGTGGTATTTAGAATAACTGCATGAATAAATGGGCCTTGTTTAGAACACACTAGGCCCCTGCAAAAAGTGAGGAGAAGGAAAGATTGAGTGGAGGAGGAGAAAGACATATATGGAAGACAGGTGCTAAGGGGTCTCAAGTGCATTGTTGGTGTTAAGTAATGGACTAAACTAAATATCCAAGTTAGAGTCAACACCAATGACATCATGAGGCTCAAAATTTAATAACCAAACTTAAAAAGGTACCTACTATGCAGGGGATCAAACCGCGGTCCATCACAAGGCAAACACCTTACAACACAGCTCTGGCCCCAGAGATTTACTCTTTTCTTGAAAAAGACGTAAACCAAGCCATGGAAGATTACCACTACACTGTCCCATGCAGGAAAAAGTATGTATCTTGGGAGGAAAGGGGGGACAAGCCCCCTGAGATGTCAAAACCACGCTAGCCCAGAATCACTATTTCTCTAATGGCCTGCCTTACAACTGACCCTTTATGATTCCCTTTAGGGACACCAATCTGACCACAATTCAAGTTCACACGCCTTAGAATAATGTCACCAGGG
>PVKC010053187.1:0-10167 GCA_004027635.1 Crocidura indochinensis
TAGCGCAGGCAAGGCAGGCACGTTACCTCCAGCGCCACTGCCCGGCCCCTAAAAGTTATTTCTAAATTAACAAATTATAAAATATCAATGCAGATTGATTACTTTCCAGGGTAATTCTAAGAGTGAAAACAGAAAGTTTTTATACCAATTTATTATTTGTCTTCCTGAGGCCTATTCACCTGCACCCCTGTCGCCTCTCTAGCAAATGATAGAACACAATGACTATTGTCTCCTTGACAGATAGCTTCAGATATTTGAATGGACTTACCACATGACCTTATATTAACTTTACCAAGTTAAACACTCTCTAGTCTTCTACTCTTTATAATGTAAAATATTTTTAATACCTTCCCCATCCAGTTACTTACTCTCTACTTGAGGGTTCAGATATGCTTTGTCCTAAGGGCTTCCTTGACAGCCTTGTCTCTGGCAGCTAGACACTCTTGACAGAAACATTTCCTAATGCAGAAACTCAATGAATCAGTCCACCAGCACTGCCACCAGCTGTCATATACTCGAAGAGACATGAGTTTTGGGCAGATTTTGAAACTGAGAGTGACAACTCTTGTTAATGTTAGCTGGTAATGCAAGTGGTAATTTCCAACAGACTCAAGGTTGCTCAAAATTCCCTGGGTTGAGAGTGTTTTTTTAAATGGCTCTTCAAATCCAACTATTGCTCTAACAACACATATAATCAGAAAATGTTATGGATACTTGGGGTGGGAATTCATGCGCCTATCAACTCCATTAACTTAGTTTACTCAGACTTCACCGTGATAGATAAGGCGTTTTAGGAAAGAGAAAAAAAAATTTTAAATCTCACCAGCAGAAAATTAAGAAGTTGAAAATGTAGGAATTGACCTTTAGTTTTTTCTCAAAAGGGCATTTTCTGACTTGCAGGTAGCCATGATCTCTCTTGGTTCTCTCATGCCAACCACAGTGAGGCTCATTTATTTCATTAAAATTTTATTGAAAATGACTTAATGATTATAAAAGTGTATCATACCCATTATTAAAGTATTTGAGAGAAATTATTCTGGACTTAATTGAATAACAGCATTGCTCAATCCCTTCAATGTCTGTAGTAAGTTACTAATAAATATATCATTGAGGCTTTCACCCCAGGTAGAGAAACTGGTATTGCTATCACCTCCTACTTTGGATATGGTTGCTTCTAAGAAAAAATAAATAGATTTAAGCATGTATTTGTAGTCTAAACAATATTTATGAACAAAATAAAATATTCAAATTTATATGTATTTTATAAAGGTTTAACATTTCCTATGTTGTTTACTTAAAATTTTAATAATTTCTGACATTTAAAATTTTGTATTTTATAAAGAAAATATATCTACATCAAAATATTTCAAAACAATTAAAAGTAAATAAAACATCTAACAACCATAGTATTCTTACATATATGGTTTGTTTGTTTTGGTTTTTGGAAGTCACACGCAGTGATGATCAGGGGTTACTCCTGGCTATACATACAGAAATCACTCCTGGCTTGGGGGACCATATGGGACGCTGGGGAATTGAACTGAGTTCTGTCCTGGATCAGCCACATGCAAGGCATACACCTGTGTTATTGCTCTGGTCCTATATGTGGTATTATTTATGATAACAGATAATGCATCACTAATTCAATAATTATAAATTGCATATATTATTACTTATTTCCCATGTCCTTAATGTTTTTTAATAGGTAAAGAACTCTGGTCATACCTGAAGGTGCTTAGGAATTATTTAAATCTGCTCATGGATACTTTCTTTTTTTGGGGGGGGGCACATCCGGTGAAGCTCAGGGGTTACTCCTGGCTATTCGCTCAGAAGTGCTCCTGGCAGGCACGGGGGACCATATGGGGAAACAGGGGATCGAACCACGGTCCATCCTAGGTTAGTGCAGGCACCTTATATGCAGCGCAACCGCCCGGCCCCTCATGGATACTTTCTTAAAATTCACATATGGTAGCAGGAATTAAGCAGAGTCAGCCACATTATGGCAAATAATATATTTACTTATTCACATATATATTTGAAAAGGCAAACACTTTAACCCTTGTTCTATTTCACATACTCCTAATACTTTAACACAGCTTTTATTGTATCTTTCTATAAATCTAGTCCTCTAGTTTTTGATTCTCCTTATATACAATCTACTTTGTTTCTAGCTTCTGTAATCCAACTTTGCATAAATTGGAACTTCAGGTAATTTGGGAGGTGATCTCAGAATACAAGATTGAAGCCCTGTGAGAGTTGGGGGAAGAATGAAAGTTATTGCAAAGATAGTAGAAGCATACTAGAATCACTTGTGTATTATCCTCCCTTTTTATAATGGACCTGAACAGACTCATCACTTTCTTATATTTCTTGGACATCCAATTATCTCCCAAGAGAACGTCTGGAGGAGAAAAAGAGAGCAGAAATCGTCAAAATCTGTACCGGTGTTGACATCTATCAAGAGAGTGTGAGCGCACAGGGAACTGTCTCACACAGGTCTGGCTAAAATCAGAAGTGGTCAAGACTCTGTCAGGACAATGAAAATATTTCAACAACAAAAATTCAGACCTCATCTGGGAATATTAATGGGTCAAATTAATTTTTTACTAGAAATATCTACTTATTTTAAGACTTTTAGCAATTTCTCCAAGTTTAAGTATGTTTACAATTTGTTTTTTGTAAAATGCCTCACCATGTAAATATATCACTCTGAACAATCATTATTTTAATTGAGGCATTAGTTAATATTAATTCGTGTGTTAATTCATTTTTCTTTCAGAATTTAATTTTTATTTAGATTACATAATTTTACAAGAATATATATGTTCTTATATATTAGAGTTTATAATAGGTTAATTATGCCCATCACCAAATTGCCAATATCTTTTCTAAATGTCTATAAGATCCTTTTCATGCATCCCACTTTTTAGCAATATATATTTTTTGGCAGTATGGTGGTTTAGCAGTACTCTCTCTCTTTTGTTTTTATTGTTATTTGAGAAATTTGTTCTAAGTTCCATTTTATGGATATTTTGCATCATTAGTTTTTAATTCATATTATGCTTTGTCTAGATTTAGAAGATGAAATATGATTTTGGTATTTTTTAAATTATTAATTCTTTATTTTCAGTTTTTAATTGTATTTACATTGATATTTAACACATTTTTTTCCTTTGGAGGAGGTCACACCTAGCAACGATCAGGAGTTACTCCTTGCTATGCCTTCAGAAATTGTTCCTGTATTAGGGGACTACCTGAGACACGGGAGGATTGAAGTGCAGTCTGTGCTAGATTACTGAGTGCAAGGCAAATGCCCTACTGCTTGCACCACTCTTCTGGCCCCTATTTAACACAATTTTAATCATATTGTCTTATATTCAGTTTTATATATTTACTAACATATAATATTAACACAGCAGTATCATTATTTTTAGTCACAATCAGTAATGTTTTGTTTTTGATATATTAATAATATGTATATATAGTGATAAAATCAGCATATTAATAATAATTCATAGCAATAAAGTATTTGTTATTAAATAATTGACAACACAATATTGGCATATCAATAATAATTTTATTTATTAACATTTAATTAATCATCATTTATCATAAATGATAATTATTTAATTATCATTTAAGCCAAAACATCTAATTGAATTAAGACTTTGTTTCAGGCTGGAGTGATAACACTCTGGGTAAGGCATTTGCCATGAACTCAGCAGACCTAGTTTTGATCCCCTGAATTTTATATGGTCTTCAGAGCCTGCAGGATTGATTTCTGAGCATTGAGATAGAAGTAACTCCTGAGTACTGCCAGGTTTATACCAAAAATAAAAAGAATTCATTTTTATAAGTGATTTACTAATTCTTAGTTTTATAATGATACACATTTTATTATATCTTCTGATATCATTGAAATGTGTATGTTTGCATGATTTAATGTAGGTGAATGTAGGTATTACAAGCCTTCAAATTTTCTGGGGAAGAAAGAACCCTTTTTAAGAAAAGGTTACAAATAAGTATAATTATATACTGTAGTATGCAATTTTAGCTTGTTATAATAAAATAGTTTATATAGAATCAATTTTATTTGTGAGCTATAATAATTAACAATGCAGTTATAAAGAAAATTAAATACATAGTAAATCTAATAATAAAAATTATATGCTGATGTGAGGGGTTGAAAAATTTTCTATGCAATAATAATATGCACCTATAAAATAATGACACCATGTAATATATTAAATGTATTCTGAAAAAAATTATGGAGCTATACCTCCTAACATGAATGTATTTAGATGTAAGAATGTTAGAGAAAAATGATGTAAAAGTAAAATTTTATAAATATGGCCTCAGAAATTATTAATGTTCATTAAAGAAGCGATGCTTAGAGAGATTATGCTCTTCTTTCTGTCTGTCTCCATTATGGAGAATATAGTTGGGAAGTAGCCACAGCCATTTATAAGACTTGAGGAGAGCTCTCATGGAGCATTAAAATATTTGACATCTTGATCTTAGCTTTCCCAATCCCTAAAACTGAAGTGTACATTTATTCTATTTACGCTATAAAGCTTGTGCTATTATTTTCAGCATTCTGAGCAAAATAATGCATGCATTAAATTGTTTTAATATTACTTTTAGTGACAATAAATCTAATAGAATACAATAGAAATCTAGATATAAAGTGTATCTACATCAGAGTTTTAAATTAAAACGAATAGCATGTAACAGTAGGGTTAAGATGATGTCATAAATAATACTGAGAAATGGAATAACTAAGAAAGGATAGGATCGGATCCATAAACTAACATACACCAAAGTAAACTCGAACTATGGAAATAAAAAATTTGACAAATAAATACATAGTGGATCTAATAATAAAAATTATATGCCGATGTGAGGAGTTGAGAACATAACGTGAACTTCTAGGTCTTGGGTATCTTGCTTTTGGGAATCCTAGTTCTTTCCTAGTTCTTGGGTTGCTCTTAGGATATTTGAAATTTAATGGGTCCAACATCTATATCCAGAAACAGTTTTATTTATTTATTATTATTATTATTATTTTATTTTGTTTTTTGGGTTAGACCCGGCAGCACTTAGTGGTTACTCCTGGCTCTAGGCTCAGAAATCGTTCCTAGCGGGCTTGGGGACCATATGGGATACCGGGATTCAAACCACCATCCTTCTGCATGAAAGTAAATGCCTTACCTCCATGCTATCTCTCTGATCCCTATTTTTATTATTATTATTATTATCATTATTATTATTTTAACATATCTATATTTAAGTACCACGATTACTAACATGTTTGTAGTTAGGTTTCAGTCATAAAAGATCACCTCCCTTCACCAGTGCAATATTCACATCACCAATTCCTCCATCTCTATCCTCCTCCACCCCTACCTAATTCATCACACACACACACACACACACACACACACTCACACAATAATGGACTCTGGAAGTCTGGTCGTGATTGATCCCTCTGTGGCATTCTCTAAATGGATGGGGAAATTCCTTTTTCCTTTTGAAACACAACAACCCAGAGTCTAACCCTTCTAAACTGTCCCAGCTATATAATTTAAAATGATCAAACTACCAAGTAGCAACTTGGTTTTAAATCAGTAGATCCTAGACTGAGCAGCTACAAATGACTTATTCATTTCAAAATCTGATCATATTGTAAACACAGAGTATCACCATAAATCTGATGTAAAAGTTATATAATAATTTACCTAATTCAGTGAATCTAAGCAGTAATACAAATGGATCAACTAATACCATGGGAGAGATTAAAATCTGTTTTATATTGGTCTTTGTAGATATAAATTTTGATCAGTTCATTTGTCTTTGTTTTGTAACCAATCAACAATATAAGTAAATGTGCTTGTGCCAACAAAGGTTTAGGATATGATAGTGGGTAGTAAGTAAATTGGGGACATTGGTGAAAGTAAGGTTACACTAGAGGCAGAATTTTGTTTAAACATTTATTTTCTGAAGTAACTGTTTTTGGTTTTATGTTTGTTTTGTTTTTGGAGTTATTTTGGCCACACCTAATGACTATCAAAGGTTATTCCTGGCTATGTGCTCAGAAAAAGCTCCTGGCTTTGGGGATCATATGGAAAGCTTGGGGATCGAACTGTGGTTTGTCCTAGGCTAGCAGGGGCAAGGCAGACACCTTACCCCTTGTGCCACCACTCTGGCCCAATGCCTGAAGTAACTAGATTATGAACAACTTAGTAAATCGTGATGTTATAATAAAAAAATAAAAAGTTCAAATAAATCCATATGTTGCAAAAGAGGATACTAGAAAGAGGATTACAAAGGGAAGTTAGTAAGAATAATATCTGTTGGTGGATTTGTTTAGGATTTAAAAACCTGAAAGAAAACAAATTTGGGATTTTAAGAACTTGTCCTATTTCACATATAAATATGATTAGAAAAGAAGGCAGTTATAGTCTTCCTGTCAATTCCTTAAAGTCTTTGCAAAATGGCTTTCTACACCTAAGTCTGTAAGAATTCAGATTCAATTATGAGTATAATGATTCATAAAACATTTCATAAATAAAACATAAGTTATTGCCTTCATTAAAGAAATATAGTCTGGAAAATACTGAGAGTGAACACTTTGCCACTTAGAATAAAATAAAATAAAGGTGGACTATTAGGTTGTAATAAAAACATTCTGAAATTTTTGGGGCAGGAGTGGTAGCACAAGGCGTAAGGTGTCTTCCTTCCCCGTGCTAGCCTAGGATGGACCGTGGTTCCATCCCTGTGTCCCATATGGTCCTCTGAGCCAGGAGCAATTTCTGAGCTCATAGCCAGGAATAACCTCTGAATGTGCCCCAAAAACCAAAATGATAATAATAATTTGACATTTTAGGTGGCAAACAAGAATGAAAGCAACATAGCAAAACTTACCACCAAATTGAATTATATTACTAACACACAAAAGGCAGCATGAGATAGCGTGGAGGTAAGGCGTTTGCCTTTCATGCAAAAGGTCATCGGTTCGAATCCCGGTGCCCCATATGGTCCCCCGTGCCTGCCAGGAGCAATTTCTGAGCATGGAGCCAGGAGTGACCCCTGACACTGCCGGGTGTGACCCAAAAAACAAACAAACAAACAAAAAAAAAAACCAAAAAAACAAAAGGCAGCATGATTCAAGCGGAATTTACTCAGTGGTTTAACTACACAAATAGCTTATGATAGAAGCTACCAAATACCTTTTTTTCCTGTTATCATCTAAATCAATTAATGTTATCCTAAGTCACAGCGAATCCAACCAAGTAAGTCATTGAACAAATTTTCTTTACTAAGAAGCTTTAGTGTTTGGAAATTCATACTAAAATATCTTTGAGACTTAACATTCTAACAGAGAGAAAGGACTTATTTTTATAGTTACAATCAAAAGAAATAAGGGTTCTGGTTGTGTTCTTTTGAGTACTGAAGAAGCATTGGACTCCTCTTTTAGGTGAATCATTTTAATATTCATAGATTCTTAGAGAAATGCTAAGATCATAAATGTATAACTCGGCAATTAACCAGAATAGATACAAAGTTTTGTGGGAATTTAAAGAAAGAAGTTAAGTGAGTAATAGGGATTAACAACAAATTTAGAAATAGAGACTCAACAAGACCATAAATTTAAATCTGATTTTACTATCTCTGTAAAGGCAGATACCTGGTTCTAGGAGTATGGCCAATTGCGTTTTCATTTAATATCAATTAATGACATAAAGTTCTGAATTAAGTTAACTAGCTATGACACATCTGTAGCAAGAAATTATGGCCCATGTAAGAGAAAATGATATTACTTAAAAATACTATAAATAAATTATGCAAACAATGATGATAGAGGTCAAATCATTACCTTGGCTTTCTCTAGTGTTATAGAGTTGTTAACATCAATATGTCTCAGTCCTTAACTTACCCTGAAATTTAATCAGCATAGCCTTACAGAATACTTTTTAAAGTCTTTAATAGAAAGTTCTATCAACTTATATAACCTATCTAGATGTATTTCTTTCAAATCAACTTGACTATTTTAATATGAAAGTTTACAACTTATAGAAATACGCCTGGGAAAGATAAAATTTATATATATATAATAAACATTGTCATACTGAATATCAATAAAAATGAGAAGTGTTGTTGAAGTCCTTTTGAAAAATCAGAATTATAAAAAAAATATGTGTTAAATATGAAAGAGAATAACTTTTGTAAAATCTGGAGAGGAGTCAAGGTAAATGCATGTCTATATAATTTACTCCCCTCATAACAGTTTTCTTTAGTTTTAAGATTAAAATGAAGATTTAAATCAATTAGAACTAAAGATAATTCACAAATTTTTCATCTTTAAATGAACTCTTCTGTCTTTACTTCTTTATTGTCAATATTGTAGTATATATCTGATTAGTTTCAAATATATACATCCACAGAAATATTGAGAAGTTATACCATGAGATGTTCCTTTATTTCTACTATGCTGGGATTCAACCTGGCTCAGCCTTGTGAAAGGGAAACCTCCTATTTGCTGTGCTGTCGTTATGGCCCATCTCATTGTTGTTTTGGTTAGCACTTTCCCTCATTAGTGATAAACATAGTATTTCTTTATAGATATTTACATATATATGTGTTCTAAGAGCAAGCATCTATCAATCCCTCTTCTATTTGATTACATTTTTGTTGATATTATTGCTTTTCTGTGAGTGATGTCTGATGAGTATATGATTTTCTCAATCATTAGGCTTTCTTTTCTAGACATATTTTTCATTAAGCAAAAACTTTTTGTTTAATATTGTTCCATTTGCTAATTTTTAATGTACTCTCTACTCCAATGGAATTAAATCACTGAAGATGTCTCTATAGTAAACATCCTCATACATTCTGCCTATGTTTTCCTCATTATATAGCTGTTTTTTTTTTATTTTATTTCTTATTATTAGCTAAATAAATCTTTCCAGGCTTTTAACTTTAAAAGCAGAGGCCAAAGCAATAGTACTTTGTACTAACTCAGATTAAATCCGTTGTATCTCATTTGGTCTTCTATACTCCATCAGGAGTAATTCCTAGTACAGAGCCAGGAACATAATGGTTGTGGACTTCAAGTATAAATAAATAAAAATAAAATATTAATTAAAAACACAATATCACTATTTACATTATTTACATATATCAAATATTTACATTTTTACATCATTAATTACAATATTACATTATTTACATTCAAAAATATTTGGGCCTTAAATTTATTTCATGTAGCTACACATAAGATTTTTTTAATATTTTCAATAAAGTTGTAACAGAGTTCTATGACTTATTTGTCAAGGCTTTGCTACATGCCTAGGAATTGTCAGTCTTATAATAAAGTCAGATGGACAAAGCCCCAACTCAGATGTTCTCACTAACCTATAAAGGAATGATACCTAAAAAAAGATAGGCAAAACACTATCTCTAGATCACAGAATAATAATGCCAAGAAGAAAGAGAAATGGGAGTAACAGCAGAAATATGAGGTTTGTATGTGAGTAACATTAAGGCAAGGACCAGAAATATTCATTATCTGCATATATATATATATATCTTTATATATATAGATATAGATATACACACACGCATATATATATGTATATATACATATATACACTTGCATAAGCACTGGAAACTAAGTACAGACATTAAACTTGATAACATAATTGTTGAAAAATAAGTTTGAAGGTTAGACACAAAGAGACCACTTGTACTAGTAGCCCGAGGGGGAAAGGAGGAGCTATATCGGAGGCAGGCTGGGAATAGGAGTCGAGGGAAGTCAACATTGGTGGTGGGAGTGCCCCTGATTAAATGTCACTATGTACCTGAAATATCACTGTGAATGATTTGTAAACCACTTTGGTCAAAATAAAAATTATTCATAAGAATGAGTAAATAAAAAATATAAAGCAGATTGAGGCATGATAGGAAGAAATTTGGAGTAAATGGCAGAGAAATAGAGAAATATCATGGTGGGATGGAAAAGAAAATATTATATACTTGAAAATCCATTATATAGTTTCACCAGGACCACGGAGAATGACTCAGGTTGGACAGACTGCTATGCCTGGAGTCCAGAGTCGATTTTTTTTTCTTTTCTTTTTTTTTTTTTTTTTTTTTTTTTTTTTTTTT
>PVKC010053188.1:0-10161 GCA_004027635.1 Crocidura indochinensis
AAAGTTAGGAAAAAAGCTTAATTGGTGTCGGACTGGCAGCAGGATGACGAACAGCAACCTCTAACCCGGATTCAGGCCTAGAAGATATCAGCTGCTCTAAGCTCCCAGATGTGCAGAAGTGGGTGGTGAAGAGCTGTACTTCAGCATGAGCTGCCTTGATAGGTGACAGCAGCAGCAGCCCGGGACTCCCTGGCCATGCCTGGGGTTCTGCAGAGCTAAAGCCACGTGACCAGCCTGCACACCATGTGGGATTTGCTCCAGCTTGCTAGCATCTGGACATCATGATGATGAAGAAAAATAAGCTGAAGAAGGTGGAGATAAAGAAGACTGTCACCCTACTCCCATCTCCCTGTGTAACCTACCTGAGGGTGAGACATACCCATTTCAGGAGGGGTCTTTGGTAAGTAACAAAAGGTTTACCTCAGGGGAATGAAGGAGATTGGGAGTATAGATTGAGAGAGATTCAGCAAGAGCGGGCTGGCAGGATGGAGGGAGTAGGAACAGGTTGAATACAGGGCTGATTATGGATTCAGCATGAAAGGTTATGATAGAAGCCACACCTGTTGACTAGAGCTTTGAATAAAGCTGATGTCTCCTGAAACCTACCTGTGACTCTTTCTTCACCACTATCCTGAACTCTAAGACCCGCCAGCTGGAGGGAGTTGCAGATGTGTGGCCCGGGCTGGAGGAGAAAGGAGAAAGGCCTCTCCATTCATCGCACCATCATCCAGCCCCATCCAGTGAGCTCAGTGAAGCGCAATTAAAGACAAACTGCTTTCAAGGATCTCCTGCATTTTAATTTTTGTTCAGGTTAATTTCTCAATCCCATTTGAATCAGTCATTGTCTTCATGGTTAATGGTACTCAATTCCTATGATGTTTTATTGTGTATCTTATGTAGCAGCCTATTTTCAAATTGTACTATCTACAGAAATGTTCTTGTGATTTTGTTTAGACAAGTTTATGAAAAGGAACTTATATATTCTAGACTTACTAACAGTGCTTGGTGTATTAATGCTAAGAATTTCAAACTATAATTGTATCTGAAGAAAAGTTCTAATGTTTATGCTCAGCCAAGTCTAGGAAAAATATGTGATGTGTATAAGATATGGAAATGGCTGATTGTTTTGAGAGGAATAGTGTACAATTTAAACTTTGATGCTTTGGGTTATATTAGAGTTCCCACCTTTGGTGGAGAACAGGAAAACAAAACTTTTTGTTTTTTGTAACTTTTCTCATTTTTGTTTAATTTTAAGACAAAAAGGAGGAAATGTTACTCCTTCCCCAATATTAATATCACCTGGATGGTCAGATACACCCATACCTGAGAGGGATCTGAGGTTTGGAATAAAGATGTTGTCTAGGGAGAAGGAGGCAGAGAAAAAAGGAGCAAGGATCCTTGGATATATGCAGGAAGCAAGAAAGACAGACAGAGAGCGCTCCTAACAGAAAGAGATGAGTTAGGCAGACATGGCACAAAGTCTGCACATGGCATATAGGGTCATGTAATAAACCAAGCTGATTCTGATGAAACTCTAACTGACTTCTTGTGATTATTTCGATGTCATTATCCTGCACTTTCACAGCCACTGGTCGAAGGGGGTAAAGGCACCATGCAGACTAAATCTCACCCCAACCTAGGCTATATATTTTATATATATTCAATACTCCATGACATTTATTATATTTGAGCCCTTCAGGGACAGGTTTGGTCCTCCACTGAGATTGCCATTCTAGCTGGGCAGACTCACACCAGTCAAATGGAACCACTAAAAGAGGCACCCTGTAGGTGGAAACATCCTTTTCCCCCACCACGGGAGAGGCCAGAACCTATTTGCCAGAGTTCTATTAGGTAGAACCCTGACAGGAAAAGGTTTTGGAAAACCGCATTTACTAGGGTAACAGGCAAGGTAGGGAAGCCAGGTGCCTTATAACTAACTTTCTCTCTCTTTCTCTCAGAGATAGTAACGATAGTAACAAGGAGTCTCTCCAAACTGACATCTCAGCACTTAAAGGGATAGACCTCTTTATGATTGTCCAGGAGCGTTTGGAGTTTGTGCACCCAAGAGAGTGCCCATTAAAGCAAACACTTGGCATGTCTCAATAGAGTCTATCTCCAGTGTGCTCCTTGGTCACATAAGTCAAGATATCCCTAGTCAAATAGGTCATTTTTCTTTAGTCACATAGAAAATGTTCCCCTAGTCACATGCAGACCTGACATTCTACACATATACGTGGCCAGTAAGGCCATCACTTTATCTTTGTTTGAACTTTCCATGTAGATAAATCCTATTACCTGAGTCACTGTTTAAATAATTCTTTTTCCTGATTAGAAGATCAATCATCTCACTGTGGTGGCTCCAGAAATTCTTTCTCTGTACACCTCTAATCCCTGCTTTCCTCCCCATCAGAGGCTGGCCTGAACAAGGTTGTGAACTTCCTCAGGATCTATCCCCACTGGCAACATATCTCACATCTTTTATATCTGAATTTAAAGGCATCTTTAAGGATGAAACACCACTGACCAAGTAAGTGGGAGAAAAGATAAATGGGACTACAATAAACTGAGAGGCTTCTGAGTCTAAAAGGACATGAGGATTAGAAAGTAAAGATTCACCATAGAACCAGAAATACTATTTACCTAATACCATCTAATAAGGGGTTAATATCTATGATAGATAAGGCACTTATAGAGCTTAACAAGAAAACATCTAACCTCATCCAAAAAATGGGGAGAAGAAATGAATAGACATTTCTTCAAGGAAAAAATACATATGGCCAAAAGGTGCATAATAATGCTCCACATCACTAATTATCAGGTATATACAAATCAAAACAACAATGAGACATCATCTCACATCACATATTGCAAAGAACAAGAACATCTAGTGATAGGACATCCAGTGGTGGTAAATATGTGGGAAGAAAGACAGTCTCATTGACTTGTTGGGAATGTAGACTGGTACTGCCTTTTTTGAAAATAATATGGCTAGTCCTAAAACTATTAGAAATTGCACTTTCATAAGATCCAGCAATACAACTCCTAAGAATATGCCCTAGAAATCCAGAGACACAATGTATATAAGCCTTCTGTATACCTATGTTTATTTAGCATTATTCACAATAGCCAAAATCTGGAAACAACGCAAGTGTCAGAGAACAGATGAGTAGATAAGGAAACTTTGGTGCATCTACATAATAGAATAATATAGAACTGTTAGGAAAAAATTTAAGTCAGGAAATTTGCTTATACATGGATAGATATGGAAAGTTTTATGCCGAACAAAATGAGCTAGAAGGAGTGGTATAGGGCCCGGAGAGATAGCACAGCGGCGTTTGCCTTGCAAGCAGCTGATCCAGGACCAAAGGTGGTTGGTTTGAATCCCGGTGTCCCATATGGTCCCACGTGCCTGCCAGGAGCTATTTCTGAGCAGACAGCCAGGAGTAACCCCTGAACACCGCTGGGTGTGGCCCAACCCCCCCCCCAAAAAAAAGGAGTGGTATAGACATAGACTAATCACACTCATTTATGGTATACAGAAAGATAGTATAGTAAAAATATCAGGAGACAATAGAAATGAGGACCAGTAGGAACTCATTGGAATAATCTGGCTGAAAATTTTCCACAAATGGAGAGTGGAGTTATGGCAGAAAAGGGACTTTTATGACAATGATATTTGAAAATGACCACTTTAGACAAGAACTGGGTACCGAAAGGATATAAAGTGATATGCCTGATATCCCTTCAGGAACAATATTGCAAACATAGTGTCAAACAAGAGAAAAGGAATATATATATATATATATATATATATATATATATATATAGAGAGAGAGAGAGAGAGAGAGAGAGAGAGAGAGAGAGAAATGTGTGCCACAGAGGCAGGCAGGGGAAAGGTCAGGAGGAAAACTAAGTGTTTCAGTGGTGGTAGTAGTGGTAAATGATGTGTACTGGGAAATGTTACTGTACATTGCATTACTGACATTCAATCTTGAATAACTTTGTAACCATGTATCTCATGCTGGTTAAATTAAGAATTTACTGTTAAAATAAAAGCACTCAGGGTGAAATGTAAAAAATAATGCAAGTATAATAATAGTTACCTATGTTGCATAGGAATTATAGACAATATTAATTAAATCAGGACTATTAGCATGTTCTTTTTATTAATATCTATATTTAAACACCTTGATTACAAACATGATTGTAGTTGGGTTTCAGTCATGTAAAGAACACTTCCCTTCACCAATACGACAATCCCATCACCAATGTCCCAAATTTCCCTCCTCCCCACCACTCCCCCACCTGTACTTTAGACAGGCTATATACTTAACTCATTCATTCACATTGTTATGATAGTTCTCAATTTTGTTATTTCTTTTTTTATATTTTATTTAAGTAACATGATTATAGTTACAAACAGAACACCCCCCCTTCACCAGTGTAACACTCCCCACTGCCAATGAATCCTCCCATCCCCTGCCTGTATTCGAGACAGGCATTCTACTACAGTTATTTGTTTTTAAGTTCAGTATATTGTTTTTTTTTTTCTTAAAGGGTGTTAAAGAAAAAATAGTAAAAGTGTGACAAGGGCAATTGCCGTTATTTTCATAGGCCCAGAAAAATATGGGGAAAACAGAAAAAAAATCCGTGGCCTTGATTACAAGAAGGCCTCACCCCTGAGGTTTCTTGGCATAAGACCAACTCTGGGCTCCAGGCATACCAGTCTGTCCAATCCAAGTCATTCTTCGTGGTCCCGGTGTAACTTTTTCACACTTTAGCTGTTGTTGGTATCAGGTTCCTATATTTAAAGATTCTGGATTCTATGCATTTCTTTCATCGAAGTCAAGCTGATGTGGAGCATTCTCTAGTTTCAGCACACCATTAGATGTGGAGCTATCTGCCCTGCAAGCAGGCTGTTGCTGAGTCGTCTGGGTGTTGAGAGCACTCTTTGGATTAAGTCAATGCTAAAGCAGTAGTACGTCTTACCTGGTAGAGGTTTGGATCCTGGTAATGTTATAGACAATTGTGGTTGTTTCCATAGATGGTATCCATTTTTCAGGTGTGTATGGACGATGCCCATTCTTCTGAGGCTTAAGTCAAGTCATTATGCCAATGTTCAGGGTATAAGACCTAACTTCATTACCAAATTTGTGTTCCCATGTCTATCAAATAAGAATTTGTTTGCATATGTATTATTTTCCCATTTTAATGTGCCTATGCAAAATAGAAACAATGCCACAAGATATTGTTGGTGCATCTGGGGACCGATGAATAAAGTCCAACATTCCCCGTAACTTGGTTCAAACATGCATTCTATACAGAGATACTCTTCTACCAGTATTGCTGATAAAACAGATATCATAGGGGGAAAAGCAAACAATCAAATAAAAAAACCAGTGGACAAAATTGTCACTATGTGAGGATATTCAAAAAGAGTTATAGATGTTAAGGGAATATATCTGAGATATACAAAGGAGATACACGTGTCCCTTTTATGTTTTAGAAATAGTCAAGAGGGAGGGTGCTGTTTCTTAGACACCACTTTGGTCTGTGATTTTGCCAAGCATGGAGTAATATCCAAGCATTTTGCATGGAGTAATATCATCCCCGTGTTGCCTGCTGAAGCTTCCGACTCCCCCAGAAGCATTTGCTTCCTAATTGCTGGAAGCTGGAAGTTCACCAGTCCCCTCCCCACTCCCTGCAGGAACAGGGACGCCTGGGGTCTCCTTTAAAAATCTCCTCCCCAGAACCCACTTGCTGGGACACTGAGCAGGTGACCAGAGGTAACCCTGGGAATCGGGAGAAAGGAGAAGGAAGTCTGTGGGGGGCAGCCAAGGCTACATCTTCCCCCTAGCTTGGCCAAAAAGCCTACCGCATGGAGCCATATTGTCCCCGTGTTGCCTGCTGAAGCTTCCGACTCCCCCAGAGGCATTTGCTTCCTAATTGCTGGAAGCCGGAAGTTCGCCAGTCCCCTCCCTGCCCCCTGCAGGAACAGGAAAGCCAGGAGTGTTCTTTAAACTGCTCCTCACCTGAACCCACTTGCTGGGGCCCTGAGCAGGTGGCCAGGGGTAACCCTGGGGACCAGAATGAAGGAGAGAGAAAGCTGTGGGGAGCAGCCGAGGCTGCATCTTCCCCTTAGTTTGGCCAAAAAACCTACCACATGGAGCCATATTGTTCCGTGTTTCCTGCTGAAGCTTCCGACTCCCCCAGAAGCATTTGCTTCCTAATTGCTGGAAGCCGGAAGTTTACCAGTCCCCTCCCTGGCCCCTGCAGGAATGGGGAAGCCAGGGGTCTCCTTTAAACTGCTCCTCGCCTGAAACCACTTGCTGGGACCCTGAGCAGGTGGCTAGGGGTAACTGGGAACCAGGAGGAAGGAGAAAGAATGCTGTGGGGGGCCAGTCGAGACTGCATCTTCCCCTAAGCTTGGCCAAAAAGCCTACCGCATGGAGTCATGTCATCTCAGTGTTGCCTGCTGAAGCTTCCAATTCCCAGAGAGGCGTTTGCTTCCTAATTGCTGGAAACCAGAAATTCACCAGTGCCCTCCCCGGTCCCTGCAGGAATAGGGAAGCCTGGGGTCTCCTTTAAATTGCTTCTTGCCGGAGCCCACTTGCTGGGACCTTGAGCAGGCGGCCAGGGGTAACCCTGTGGACTGGGAGGAAGTGTAGAGAAGGCTGTGGGGGCAGCCTGAGGCTGCATCTTCTCCTAAGCCTGGCAAAACGCCTACCGCATGGACACATGTCATCTCCGTGTTGCCTGCTGAAACTTCAAACTCCCCCCAAAACATTACTGTGAAAGATATGCAATCCACCTTGGCCAAAACAAAAATCATTAGTACAAAAAATGGTTAAATGTGGGGTAATAGTAGGTGAGAGTGAGGGAATAAAGGAATAAAATGAGCTTCTGGGCGGCATTCTGAATATGACAAACAGATTAAGCACAATGATATCCAAATATTTGTCTATATGTTCCACACGTGGGCGCTAGCCCCAACGCGGTTTCACCATGGAGAGGTTTAGTAAAGAAATTTGCCTAGGACTTCCTGAAGCCAGAACCTCTTCTGCTGCCATTCCCCATGCTGGCAGAAACTCCCAGCTCCCAGGAAGGAAAGAGATCCTTCAAGAGCTGGAAGGCCGGAAGTTCAAAGCCCCCACCCAAACCCTCCCTCCCGAGCTGGGTGCGAAGTGGGGAAAGCCTAGGGTAACTTTTAAGCTCCTCCAAGGGACCCACATCTCTGGCTTGCCCAAGCATGTGGCCCAGGGTAAGTCCTGGAGTTCCAGAGGACGGAGGTAGCAGGGTGCTGGGGTGACCCAAACCCTGCACCCTTCCTAGTCTTGGCTAAAAAGGCCTTTGGCATGGCGGATGCCTGCCAAACCCCATGCTGGCAGAAAATCTCGACCAATTTCTTTATCTGCACTTATCACTCTTTGTGGTGAGCTTCATTAGTAAGCTTGAACTTCTAGCCCTCCTCTCTTTCGTCACTGAAAATTATTGCAAAAATGTCTTATTTTTTTTAAAAAACACATAGATGAGTGAGACTATTCTGCTTCTATCTCTCCCTCTGACATATTTCACTCAGCAAAATAGATTCCATGTATCTATTATTATGTATCATGTATTCCATCTATGTATAGGAAAATTTTATGACTTCATATCTCCTGACAGCGCATAATATTCCTTTGTGTATATGTACCACAGTTTCTTTAGCCATTCATCTGTTGAAGGGAATCTTGGTTGTTTCTAGAGTCTGGGTATTGTAAATAGCACTGCAATGAATATAGGTGACAGGCTTTCCTTGCTTCATTTAGGATTTCTTGCCCCTTTATCAAAAATTAGGTGACAATATTCTGGGGAACATTCTCTGAGTACTCAAGTCTATTCCACTGATCTGAGGGTCTGTCTTTATTCCAATACCATGCTGTTTTGATAACTATTGCTTTGTGGTACAGTATAAATGGGGGGAAAGTAATGACTCCCATATTCCTTTTCCAAGGATTGCTTTAGCTATTCGTGGGTGTTTATTGTTCCAAATGAATTTCGGAGGTGTTTGATCCACTTCTTTGAATAATGTCATGGGTATCTTTAGAGGGATTGCATTAAATCTGTACAATGCGGTGGGAAATATTGCCATTTTAATAATGTTAATCCTGCCAATTCAATCTATTATGCTGAATGGAATAAATCAGAGGGAGAGAGATAGACACAGAATGGTCTCACTCATCTATGTGTTTTTAGAAAAATAGAAGACATTTGTGCAATGATTCTCAGAGAAAAAAAGAGAGGAGGACTGGAGAGAAATAATTACAGAGTACCATCATAACAAAATGTGTCAGAATGAGGGAAATAGAAAGCCTGTCTAGAGCACAGGCCAGGGTGGGGTGGGGAGGAGACACACTTGGGACATTGGTGATGGAAATGTTGCACTGGTGAAGGTTTTTTTTGATAAAAATATTTAAAAAAAGAATCCATTCACATTTGTGACCCACAAACTCAAATATCTAGGTATCAACTTAACTAAAGAGGTGAAGGACCTATTCAAAGAAAACTACAAAATCGTGCTCAATAAATAAGAGATGACACAAGGAAATCAAGATACATACCGTGTTCATGAATTGACAGGAGTGATATCATTAAAATGGCAATACTCCCCAAAGCATTGTGCAGATTTAATGCAATTCCTCTAAAGATACACATGACATTTTTCAAAGAGGCGGATTAAACACTGCTGAAATTCATTTGAAACAATAAAAACCCATGCATATCTAAAGCAATACCTGGGAAAAGGAATATGGGAGGCATTACTTTCCAAAATTTTAAACTGTGCTACAAAGCAATAGTTATCAAAAGAGCATGGTATTGTGCCACTGCATGCATAAACTTTTAGGGGAGCTCATTCCACTAGATGTATCTCTAGATTTTCCTGGTAGAGAAAACTGAAATAACCCCCACTGGGTTCCTCAAAAGGTCAGCTGTGGACGCCTGTTTCCTCTGCATGGGTAGTTGAGGAATTCCTGAAGAGAAAAATCAATACGTCTTATTACATTTTCTGTCATTACTTGGCTATCTTGCCTTTGTAAAATCTCAAGCAAATTTATGAACTATCAAATATTTTGGCTCAGAAATTTCAGCACCAAATATTACTAAGAGGACCCCTTTTCTGGATAATGTTTAGCACCTAAAAGCAATGAATATTTTTTCTCTCTTTCAAATATATCCTTGCAGCTGCAGTTTCTAGGTGTATCCAGAATGCAGATCCTGGTCTATTGTCTCTCCTTAGAAAAAGGGAGCCACAGTTTAGGGGATTTGGCTCCTTCCTTTATTTGACCTTGTCCTAGATAATTTCTACTTCCTAAAAATCCCCAATTTTGCATTTAAAGTAATTTTTTGGGAGCCGAGCGGTGGCGCTGGAGGTAAGGTGCCTGCCTTGCCTGTGCTAGCCTAGGACAGACCGCAGTTCGATCCCCCGGTTTCTCATATGGTCCCCCAAGCCAGGAGCGACTTCTGAGCGCATAGCCAGGAGTAACCCCTGAGCGTCACCAGGTGTGGCCCAAAAACCAAAAATAAATAAATAAATAAAGTAAGCTTGTAAAGAGCTGCCTTGAGTTATAACCTTCTCTTTTGTAATTCAGAATCCTCACAGTTCACACCCATAGCTTAAGCATTGTCACTGTTAAAATTTACTATGTGATTGTAAATACTTTTCTCTATACCGATGATGTTTGTTTCCTTATAAAGCCCGCTGCTTAAAGATTGAATTTGCTGCACTCCTGTCAGAAGATGTGTTGACCCCACATACTCTGTGTGTTTTCATTATTTCATATTTCTTTTTAAAATGTTTTTATTTTTTTTTATTTTTTTTAATTTTTTTTAATTTTTATTTTTAATTATGAGAGCAAAGATGTAAAGAGAGAGGACAAGATAAAGTTACAGTGGGAGGACAGTCACCCATAAAAAGAATTCAGCTAAGTCCCCTTGCTGGTATGGAATTCAGGGGTTTCAAAGTAGGCCGGCCATGGAGCAAAGCGGAGCGGCTGCGCTTTTTGGGTACGGGGCCTGGAGAGGTTACAGTTCGTAGATCGGTGGTGGTCTTTATGTTTCTGGGATCCCCAATCACACGGCTTGATCAGTCCCACGTGGGTCAGGTGAGACCATCTTACCGAG
>PVKC010053189.1:0-10168 GCA_004027635.1 Crocidura indochinensis
GGCCTATTCTATGAAAACTGTAAAATACTCAAGAAGATCTAAGAAAACGGAAAAACATTCCATGCTCATGATGGGAAGAATCAATATTAACAAAATGACCAACTTACTTAAACTACTATATAGATTGATTGCAATCCCTATCCAGTTTCAGATAACATTGTTGAAGGACTTAGAACTTTGGAACCATAAAAAAGCCAGGCTAGCCAGACCCATACTGAAAAACAAGAAACTGGGAGGCATCTCATTACCTAACATGAAGCTCTGCTACAAAGCCATAGTGATCAAAACAGCATGGTGTTGGAGTAAAGAGAGACTTTTAGTCCAATGCTCAGAAAAGAATATCCAGTGACAAATCCCTAAGTATATGGTCAATTAATTTTTGACAAACGAGCGAGGATATGAAATGGAGTAAAGACAGCCTTTTCATCAAATGGAGTTTGGACAAAAGATAATCACATATAAGAAATTAAAGCTGGATCCATATTTCACACCTCACACAAAAGTCAATATAAAGTGAATCAAAGATCTCGAGATCAGACCTGAATCAATAAAGTACATTGAACAAAATATAGGCAGAACACTCCAAGTCCTAGTCCTCAAAGGAGTCTTCAACAGTAATAAGGCCTATAGAATTAAATCTGAATAAATAGGACTATATTCAGACTAAAAAGTTTCTATATGGCAAAAGAAACATGCTTTAACTACAAGACAACTGAGTGGGAGAAAATATTTGCACTCAACACATCAGATAAAGTATTGGTATCTAGAATCTACAAAGTATTCAAAAAGATTGGCCTCACAAAACCTAAAATCCCTTAAAATGTGAAAGGAAATGAACAGACAGCTCTCTGATGAAGTTAAGCAGGCACATGAAAAAAATCTCATCATCATTTATACTTAGGGAAATCCAAATCAAAATGACGATATATCATCTTAGACCAGTGAGGATGGCACATAACAAAAATACTGAAACGGACCAGAGTGATAGCACAGCAGTAGGGCATACGACTGACCAAGGATGGACCTGGGTTCGATCTCTGGCGTCCCATATGGTCCCCCGAGCCAGGAATGATTTCTGAGCGCATAGCCAGGAGTAACCCCTGAGCTATCACTGGGTGTGTCCCAAAAACAAAACAAAACAAAACAAAAAAAAAAATATATATATATACATACATACATACATATACATATATATTTTTTAAAACAATTTGTTTTGACAGTGAGAAAGAAACTCTCAAGAATGAAACCCACTGCTGATGGGAATGCTATCTGACCCAACCCCTATGGAAAATAGAATGAAGAGTTCTTACTAAACTCAGAATTAAACTGCCATATGTCCCCGTAATCCCACTCTTGGGTATCTGGCCCCAAAACAGAAAAACATTCACCCAAAGGGATATATACACACCATTGTTCATCACAGCATTCAGTACAATAGCTGAGCATTGAAATCAACCTAGATGTCCAAAAACAGATGAATGAATCACAAAGTTGTGGTGCATGTATAGTATAATAATATAGTAGCTGTAGAAATGATGTAGCCATGCATTTTGCTGCAGTATAGATAGAACTGGAAGATACTGTGTTAAGTAGACCAGAACATTAAAGATGGAATACAGAATGATTATCACTTATATGTGGTATTTAGAATGATAGCATAAAGAAATGGAATGGTTTAAAAGGGAGTTGTCTCGAGCACTCTAGGCCCCAGAGTATAGTGAGGAGAAGGAAAGAAATTGAGTAGAGGAGAAAGATAAATAAGAAATGATGGAATATGGTCAACTGCCTAAAATGCATTCAAGGCAGAGTCGACAACAATGAAATCATAACATCCAAACTTTAACAATCAAACTTAAAAAGGTGCCTGTTAATGTCGGCAGGCTGGGGAAGAAAATGGTGGCACAGAATGGATACTGGGAACATTTGGCAAAAGGAGGTCGAGACTGGTGGTGGGATTGGTCCTGAAACATTGTATGTCTAGAACAACTATGGATAACTTGTTAATCATAATGGTTTAAATAAAGAGTTTTAAAATATATCCAGAATAAGGGCCAGAGCAATAGCACAGCAGGTAGGGTGTTCACCTTATGGTTCCCCAAGCCTGCTAGGAGTAATTTCTGAGTGCAGAGCCAGGAGTAACCTATTGTAGCACCCCAAAAAAATACAGTTTAGCAAAGCCAAGTATCTTTGAAGAGTTATGGTGAAATTTATATTTGAGGCATCTTTGCTACTCTGTAAAATTATGTAATTTTGAGTATGTTAATTATATTTCATATAAGTGACATTGTATAAAAATGGATTTAGAAGAGGAGCCAGAGCGATAGCACAGTAGGTAGAGTGTTTGCATGATCCAAGTTTTATATCCAGCATCTCATATGATCCCCTAAACCTACAAGGAATAATTTATGAGCGCAAAATCAAGAAGTAACCCTTGAGCACCAGGGGTGTGGCCAAAACCAAAAAAATAAATTACTTTAAATGAATAAATAGCTTTAATTATAAACCTATAGGAAAGTCTGTTCCCATACCTTTTTTCATGTATATAAGCTTGTATATATTTCTGTTAAGTTAAAGATTTAAAATTTTTTAAGTAAGCTGAATTAGTAAAAGAATATTAATTTTCTTTGTTTTGGGGCCACATCTAGCAGTGCTCATGGGTTACTCCTGATTTTGCATGCAGAATGGCTGAGGAACCATATGAGGGGAACCATATGAGATTCCGGGGATCAAACCTAGGTTAGTTGCGTGCAAGGCAAACTCCCTTATCTGCTGTGCTATTGCTCCATAATTCACTTTCATGTATCTGACCTGATTAATATAAAATATTTTCAAATCAAAGATTATGTTCAAATATTTTGATTATATCTAATTTAAGTGAGTTGTTAGCTATATAAAAATAACTTGTCATTCTTCAAAATAATTTTTTCCAACAGTGGTTTTAGTGAAGAAGTCTTATATTATACCTCGGGGTGTGCCCCTTCAATGCCTGCCAGTCCTGTATTAACTAAGGCTGGAGTTACTTGGTTATCTTTACAGTGGAGTAAGCCCTCAGGAACACCATCAGATGAAGGAATTTCGTACATTTTAGAGATGGAGGAAGAAACTTCAGTAAGTAAGACTATGTATCTAAAATGGCATATTTAAAACATTTCAGTGTGTTATTAATCCAATGATAGTTCAAGCACACCTCAGATATTGCTGATTCACTTTGACTACTATAATAATAGATTATCATAGTAAAGTTAATCACACAGTCTTTTTTATTATCTGGTACACAGAATTTTGACTTACGCTGTACTGTAGTCTGTAGACTAAAACAGTTGTATAATCAACTACTGTAAGCAAAAATATTGTGTCTGAAAGGAGAAGATAAAAAATATATTATAAAATATAACCAGGGGTGGGTGACTGAATAAGGGTTAAAACACATACAAGAGCAACCCAGGTTCAATCCCTTAACACTACATGGCCTCATTGGGTGTAATCCTTGGAGTCCTCTGAGCATTGATAGCTTAGCCTTGATAGTGCCTGGCACAGCATGGTCTAAGCAGCACCATTTTCTGGCCAGCCTATTTAATTAAATATTGCTGACAATGACCTCCAAGAACCAGAGGAAACCCTCAAAAAAATAATAATAGAATTATTGCTGGGGTCAGGAACATAGCATAAAAGGTAGAGATGTACTTTGTTGAAAGCCATGAGTTTGATTCCCAGTACCTTATGCTTTTCAGAGCACTTCTGGATATAGCCTTGTTGTCCCCAAACATCAGAAATAACTGATCACCTAAGGGACCTCTTTAATAGGATGTAGTCCTATTTAAAAAATAAATTTTCATGTATGTATGTTATATGTATATTATTCATTATATACCTATATATATATTTATGGAGAGAATGAACATGTAAAAGGGGTAGGCTGAGAAGTGGGGAGATAACCTAGGGATAATGATAAAGGGAAGTTGGCATTGGTGTTGGAACACTATCCCTGAAATACTATTATGTATATCTATGTAAGTCACAGAACATCAGTAATAGAAATTTCAGTGTAGCTTAGAAGTAGGGTGACTTCTAGTAGTCTGTATGACTTTTAATAACTACTCTGAAACAATGAGAATTAAAAATGTATATTCATACAAAAATTGCATGTAAATGTTTTACCGCATTATTCATAATAGTCAAAAAGTGGAAACTCAAATGTTTGTCAACTTATGAATGAATAAAGAGATGATAAATGAATAAAGAAAAATGCAGTGGGGGCCGGAGCTATAGCACAGTGGTAGGGTGTTTGCCTGGCATGTGGATGGTCCAGGCCGGACCTGGGTTTGATCCCATATGGTCCCCCAAGCCAGGAGCGATTTCTGAGCACATAGGCAAGAGCAACCCCTGAGCATCACCAGGTGTGGCCCAAAAACCAAAAAAGAATAAAAGAAAACACAGTGAGCAAGAGAGAGAACTCACAGGGCATGAGCTTATGTTTGTGTATGGGATCTTGAATTTGTCCTGCATTGACCCCTGAGCACTTCTGGAAATGAACAGTTAAGACACTAGTAAAAGAACCTCTAGAAACAGTAAACTTGTATTATAAATGGAAGTCTACAGAATCACACAGAAATCCATGGTAGGGTATAGAGCAATAGTACAGTGGGAAGGACATTTACCTTTCATACAAGCAATCCACATTTAATCCATGGATCCCATATGGTCCCCTAAGTTTACCAGGAATAATGCCTGAATCCAGAGCCAGGAGTTAGCCCTTAGGAAAGCCAGGTGTTGCCCAACTTCCCAAAAGAGAGAAGGAAAAATCTGAGACATTTCTGTATGTACACAAGAATGAAGATGGCTGGAGTGATAGCACAGTTGTAGGGCGTTTGCCTTGCACGCTGCTGATCCAGGACAAACCCATCCATGTTCAATCCCCAGAATCCTATATAGTCCCTCAACCCTGCCAGGAGCAATTTCTGACTGCGGAGCCAGGAGTAGCCCCTGAGTGCTGCCGTGTGTGGCCCAAAAAAACAAAAAACAAACAAACAAAAAAACACAAGGAAATAGAAACAGCCCCTGTTCATGGATTAGTAGAATTAATATTGTTAAAATGACAGTACTATCCAAAACACCATTCTTGTTCAGTATAATCCTCTTAAAATTAGCATGACATTAAAAAAAAAAAAAGACCAAATGCTGTTGAAATTTATATGGTATATAAAAATCTCTAGATAGCCAAAAAATTGAGGGGGCTAGATAGATGGGAAGTTTCTCTTGACCCAACTTTAGACTATAGAGCTATACTATAATTTTGAGGTACTGGGGTAAAGTACCTGGGATAAAGGTATTGGATTCCCAAACCAATAAAATATAATTCAGAGTCCAAAGACAAAGTCAGATTTCTGGGCAGCTAATCTCCACAGGTGAGTGAAGTGTATGAAATAATGGAGCAAGGAAAGCATCTTCCAATGGTGTTGGGAAAACTGGTCACTTGCAAAAGAGAAAAAATAAACTCAGACCCATATCTCACTTTGCACTACTGTTGGTTCATAACAGATAAAATGCCTTGATACCAGAACTGAATCTATAAATTATATTACAGAAAGCACAGGCAGAACACTTTGTAACATTGAATCTGGGAGTGTATTCATGATTCACTTCACTGTCTTTGGTAAAGGAAACAGAATCAGAATCAATGGAATTCTTTTTTTTTTTTCTTTTTTTTTTTTTTTTTTTTTGGTTTTTGGTTTTTGGGTCACACCCGGCAGCACCCAGGGGTTACTCCTGTCTGTATGCTCAAAAATCGCTCCTGGCAGGTTCGGGGGACCAACCATATGGGTTTCCAGGATTCGAACAACCATCCTTCTGCGAAATTAATGGAATTCTAGCACATTTACAGATGCTTGCACCACACCAAAAAAAATCAGAATGAAAAGATATCCCACTGACAGGGAGAAAATATTTTCACACCATTCATTGGAACAAACTATATTAAACTACTTGTAAAATTTAATTAGAAAAAATATGATCAGCCCAGCAAAAAAAATTAAAGATTGATATGATAGAAATTTCTTAATTAAGACACAGGGATGGCCAGTAGATCTGAAAAGATGCTCTGAATCACTTGTCATCAGAGGAATGCAAATCAAAACAGCAGCGAAATACCACCTCATATCAATGAGATTGGAACATATAACAAAAAAAAAAATAAGCCTTCTGTTATTAATATTTTAAAACCCAGCATTAGTAGATGGAGTATTATCCCTGGAGCTATAAATTTAGCAATCCCAAATCTAAGTGTCATCCCCACCTATCAGTAACCAGTCATTCATTTATTCAGCTAAACTATATGTTATGCGCAATTTATATTAAATGTAATATTAAATTATTAGAGCTCAATTTATAGCATCTTAAATGGTAAACTTTTTAGTTTGGGGGACAGACTTGATGAGAAGTCCTCAGTGATTTTGACTTTCTATTCTTTTCTCTGAACACAAAAGAATATTCTCTTGGCTACTATTATTGACTGAGAATAAATAGTCTTCTACAAATAGTAAGCAGCATTTCTTCGATTCATCCATCCACTCAAAATGGGACCAATCATCAACAGCGTATATCTAATTTCACATAGCAGATAACAAGATTTTGGTCTTCACATTTTCACTATTCCACATATTTCTGCTGTCAGAAATCTAATGAATGGAGCTGGTGAAAGTGTATAACCAGTAGAGCTCTTGTTTTTCATGCAACTGACCCCAGTTCAATTCAAGCCCCCTATCTTCTCTGAGCACCTCCCAAGTGTGGCAAAAAAAAGGGGGGGGGGGCAGGGTGATAGCATGGAGGTAAGGCGTTTGCCTTTCATGCAAAAGGTCATCGGTTCGAATCCCGGTGCCTCATATGGTCCCCTGAGCCTGCCAGGAGCAATTTCTGAGCATGGAGCCAAGAGTAACCCCTGAGCACTGCCGGTTGTGAACCAAAAACCAAAAAAATAAAAAATAAATAAATAAATAAATAAATAAACTCGAAAAAAAAAATACTAATGATGTGTTTTCTAATGTGTTTTCCCTTTCCAGGGATATGGATTTAAACCTAAATATGATGGTGAAGATCTTGCTTACACAGTGAAAAATCTCAGACGTAGTACAAAGTATAAATTTAAGGTAAGCTTTGAAAGCTCTTAAAAATATTTTTTATTTTGTTGTGTTAAAACAAAGTACAGGGGCCGGGCGGTGGCGCTACAGGTAAGGTGCCTGCCTTACCGCGCTAGCCTTGGACGGACCACGGTTCGATCCCCCGGTTCCCAGGAGCCACTTCTGAGCGCATAGCCAGGAGTAACCCCTGAGCGTCACTGGGTGTGGCCAAAAAAAAAAAAAAAACAAAGTACATATCTCATTTCTTTATTTTATGTGTTGGTGTATACTACTAATAAACAGAAGCATTTCACTTTATAACAGTAATTCTTGAGATTTATTTAAATTCAGAATAGTTTCAGTGTTTTCTATACATGAACATACTCAAAATATGCTTCTTGATAGAAGAGAAAAAATAAAAGTAATTTTGTCTAAAGTACAGAAAAAGTAATGCTGTTTTTCTTTCAGTGCATCATATCAAGTGGTGTACAATTTGTTTATCCTTTCACTGGCTATTCACATGAAGAAACTCATGTTTCTTTACTATTGAAGTTTTTCCCCTCATAATTTATTTTATAAATACTCTGTGAACACCCTATTCCTTATCAATCTTTCACTCTGTAGTTTTATCTCTTAATAAATTATTATCTGAATCAGTTATAAGATTGTTGGTTGCCAGATAGTTTTTAGTGTTAACCATTTTATAATTAGCAATATACTGTAAAGAATAATTATTGCTTCCTATTTGTACCAATATTAATTTATATATTCCTGTCTGTTTAATACTTTGCTACTAAGATTATGAATTTTAAAATTCAGCTTACCTCTAATTTGAGAACGTCTTCAAACTGACTTTTGTACCCTTTTGACACATCTTCTCTATGTCATCATACTTTAAGTCCTTCATCTCGAATACAAAAGATAGACTTCTTCAGCCTTAGAATTTGCCCTGTCCCAATGTAACTGAGTCCTTTAAATTAATAATTAGGAAACCAAAGTTCTACATAATAAGTGTATTTTGTCCTGTTCGGTCATACTCCTACTAAGTGCCATCTAAAATTCCTTTTATGTTTGATTTTTCCTTAGGTAAATGACTATTTTTCCTGATAACAGCATTTTTCTAGTACAGGCTATCATAAGGTCCTATCCTACTCACCACCTATCATACCTAAGAAATGCAACATGAGCAACTCATCCAAAACAACTCAGATTCATCATGCACTTTATTTAATTTTTAATAATTGCATGTTCAGAAACCTATACTATAATGGAGATTTTTTTTTCAAACCCCCCAAAAAATACAGAGATAGATCAAGGGGCAGAGAACTTGCAGGCCAGGTTCTAACCCAACACAAATTAGCATCACCAGTAGCAGTATAAATAGCATCATCAGTAGCGATCTAAAAACAAAGCAGGTTTTAAAAAACTTTTATTCTGTGGCAGCTGCCATCAAAATCATAACCTAAACTGGAAGACTCTCCTGCTCAAAAAAATCCTAAAAATAAGAATAAAAGTAGGCTGTAGTGGTGGTGCAAACGGTAAGGCATCTGCCTTGCCCGCGCTAACCTAGGACGGACCACTGTTCGATCCCCAGTGTCACATGTGGTCCCTCAAGCCAGGAGCGACTTCTGAGCACATAGCCAAAAGTAACCCCTAAGCATCACTGGGTATAGCCCAAATAACAAAAGAAAAATTTTTTTCTCTAAAGAAGCCTTTAACAATAGAAACTTCAAAAGTGTTATAATTCAGGAAGTAGAGACTAGGTTTTATATTATTTGTTAAGAAACAGTAGGGAATATAACTAAAAAGGAATTCTAAATTTTCAAAATACTAAAATTAAAACTGAAAAAAATTAAGACCAAAATTGAAAATGAAAATCATTTATAATACAGAATAAGCAAACACCAGAAATGACCATTTAATCAGATGGTTAACAGAAATCTAGGACCTTATATGCAATTTTTTTTAAAGATTTTAGTGCAGGGGCTATTGGCCTGTCCCTATAGATTGTCTCTAATAGACCTGTCTATACCGTCTTTAGAGAAAATGGATCTGTTGTTTTCTGAATTCTCAAAAATAGTTGATCAAGTAGCAAGATTTGTAAAAGTTAATAATGTCTGGAAAACCAATAGATATTTTAATTTCAATATATTGCTTTTTCATAGGTTAAGACAGATCAGAACATAATCCACTGATTGTAATTCCATGTTTGTTAGATCAGCATTTGTGAAAGTCTGTGTTTATTTTCACTACTCTAAATATAACCAAAGAAGTCCTGAATTCTTGGTATATCCCCTTCTCAGACTTGACTAAATCTTTGCTTTTTTTTCCTTTTTATATTGAATCCCATTGTGTGTTACATCTAATTTGTTCTGTTCATATATAATTATGTCCAGGCTATTCTCTCAACTTGTAATCCAATTCTATACTATATCTAGATTAGTCTTCTAAGCCCGGCTTTTGGTTTCTCACTAAATTTTGGTCATAGCTGTCAGTTCCTTAACACATGGATTTCTCAATAGGAAATTTGCACATAATCATATCTGCTATTTCCTGTTAGAAGCAAGCCATTAAATATTAGTGGGGGGAAGAACATAATTTTTTTATCTTTTGAAGAAAAATTCATAGAGTATATGCATATCTTTTTAAGAAAAATATCAACAAGTTCTTTTTCTCTTGAGGGAAAATATTTTTCTTCAAAGAAATAAAGTGAACTCCTTAAGAAACCACTCATCATTATCTGGGCTTAAAAAGCCAAAACACTGCTAAGACAGGCTTGATCAATGACTGAGAACTTGTTCCATAGGATAAATTTACCACCAAGTAGATACTGAAGATGTGTTGTTTTGGCACTCTCCAACGCTAGGATGCAGGATGCCAAAAAGAGCTGTAGAAGATGAAGATTATACATTTGTTTGATCAGTTGATAATTGAAAACTTGAATTAAAACCTTCAGAAATTAAATAAGATACAAAGTATTCCTACTGGCTTCACAAGTAGGAAATTCACTATAAATTGATAAAGAAAGCTCTGACAAATAAAAGACCTGAACATTT